>CAJFCO010000106.1:738149-752179 GCA_904066015.1 Synergus gifuensis | reverse complement strand
ATATATGTCTATCTATATATATGTATTATTAGGGAGATAGGTTCGAGCACCTATTAAAACTTTGTATGAAATCCTATAAAATCGAAAAGTTTGCTCTATATATTTTATATAAACTATATAAACTATATATTTTAAAAAATCACTTCACCTGGTGTATGCTTTAATAAAACTTAGATTCAGAAATTCAGTGCATCTAGAGTCTTAGACAGTTCGTAAAAATACTATCAGGAAGATGCTCTTTTATTTTGACAATTAGAGATTTGCTCGGCCCATTGACATTAACAGTAAAGGGCATTATTAAATCACTCTGTATCTACTTTGCCGGTACATTAATTTTGTTGATGCGTTTACACTCGTGCTGGCAATTCGCGAAATGGGCTGCACTTTGCTCATTGGAAAAAGCAAGAACTCAGAATTCTATGGCTTTAGCGCTCCTTCCTTCATTAACCCCAATTCTATTTGTCCACGTGGAAAAGAAATGCATATCACTGAAATCATAAAATCCCAAGGTTACTGCTTTTTTAATTTTACAATCATGTTAAAATTCTGCATCAGATTTACTTCACAAAATTTCGCTTTATTTTCTTAAATAGGGTGGCCAAATGTCAGGGAAATCAGGAAAATGCGAGTAGTTGTCAGGGAAAATAGAAATTGACATTTATGCTATGTTATTTTTGTCGTATTGCATATATAGATTTTATAGTTTATTTAACAGATTTTAGAAAGTTTCCAAGGATTTCGAAGGGTTATAAGGAATTTCCAGGCATTCTTTGAAATTCTTTGGGTTTCTAATGATTTCAAGAGATTTTCAATAATTTTAAAAGATTTTAAGAGGTTTCCAGGAATTTAAAGGGATTACGAGAGATTTGTATAATATTTAAAAGATGTAATGGAATTTTACAGGACTTTATGAAATTTTAAGAGATTTTTAAGGAAGTTTAGGAAATTCAAAGAATTTTAAAGGATTTCAATAAGTTTCCTTAATTTTAACAGATTTTGACGCATTTTAAAAGATATTAAAGTTTCTCGTGGAATTTTGAAATATTTCAAGAAATTTTTAAATGATTTTGTGGAATTTTGAAGAATTGTGGGAAATTTCAAAAGGTTTTAGATTTTTTGGGGAAATTTAAAGAATTTAAAATGATTTTGAGGAATTTTAAAACAATTAGTGAAAATTGAAGGGTTTTCATGAAATATTAACAAATTTAAAGGGATTTCGTCGAATTTTAAGATGTTACTAGAAATTTCAATAAACTTTAAGAGATTTCCAAGGTTCTCGTAAATTTGAGAGATGTTTACGAATTTTAATTGTTATGAAGTGATTTTAATCTACAAAAGATTTAAAGTGATATTATACGAAATTTTACAAAAATTTCAATAGTATTTTTACTGAAAATTTGTTCGCATTTTAAAGTTCACGCAATTTTTTATATGAGAAATAATACATGGCCTTTTCCTTGATACATTTAACTTTTGTGGTATCGGTTTAAAAATTGGAGTATAAATTTTAATCGATATTGATCAATTAGATATCACTTTTTAGCACAAGATCTAGTAGTGAATATACCTGCACTAAATGTTTTTATTTTCTTGCTAGTTATTGTTGTTTTATTTCGATTATTTGTGCTCGATGTTTACTGTATTATACTTCAACATGTTCTGATTCTAAAAAGTTATTATTATTATTTTTTTTTTTTCAAAACCAGTGTAAATCCTCTGGGATGTAAAAGTTAAATGTATCAGAGAAATTACCATATCTTTAGTAAGCATTTACGACAGGTATGCTAGCAAGTAAGGGTAGTTCGTGTTTGTGCAAGAGCGGGGGATGTCTCGAGTCTATAAATAACTTAAGCCCCAACCATACATCGTATTCTCGGGGCGTAACTTCCGCCACAACCCCCGATCCAGTTCCGTATCTACTTCCTTGTGGCTCGCTCCACCCCAACCCTCTATATCAGGACTTTAACCCTGAAAAAGCGTCGAGGATCATGGGAAGGAGAAATGGCGCGGTGTCCTTGGTCAGGAACTAGTACCGGGTGGAGGAGACTTTATAGGCACTTCCTTCGCTATCGCGAAATGGATTTATCGCTTCCACGATGCCATTCTCTGTGCTCTCTTTCTACCCCCTGATTCCTGCTGCTTCCCACCTTTTCGACACGTTAAAGTGGAAAACTTATATATCCTCGAACGCGTTTAGCTTCTTCTTTTACTCGGAATGCCGGGCGTGAATTTATTGCGTTTGTGAGAGCAGTTGTGGGTGTTAATTGGTCTTACAATTAAACGGAATCAGGAGATGGAGGGAAGCTGTTGCTTTGTTCTTTTGAGGGTGGAAATATTGGCAGAGGCTAAGTTCTGTGGGAGTGGTGCAGGTTTTCGTTGATTTATATCCTACTAAATTCATAAATTTGCATCTTAAAATCCTTATGGCGACGAAGGACATTTAGGATTGCGATTCTGCGAACCGCAATATTCCCTAGTTTATGAAGTTTCGCAGCTTGATAGGAAAGTCCGTGTAATGTTCGCACACATATTTCCCAGTCTCGCTATAAGAGAAGTGGGACTTGAGGGGGATTTCTGTTCCAATTTAATAGTCTCGTGTAAACAACCCAGCGATAATGAAGAACCGAATCGGTTCGCTTTCGTTAAAGCCGGATTTGAAGAAAAAGCCCAGAGCGAAAAGCTCTCAACGAAAATTGCTCGGAAATGCTCACAGAGCATCGACTTTTTCTACTTTTTCTTTACAAACGGTTCGATAGTATTAGAGAATTTTAAATGGTCGGGCTGAAATCAGAAGCGAGGTTTGCTGGAAGTTTTAATTCATAATAAAGCGTAATTCAGCGAAGTAATTTTTTTAAATTACGTATTTAATTGGAGGACAAGGATGCAAACGCTAAGAGAAGGAGAAGTCAGTGAAAAAGCGATTTTTATTGTAAAATTGCATTACCATTACTTGATAAGCGTTGTTATCGCTCTTTAAGTAATTTCTAAAACTATTTAACCATCTGAACTGTTTCGTATTACCTAATACGTATCGAGTGCAAGCAATTGTGAAGAAAATAATGAACCAGTGCTTACTTTAGCTTCATTGTTGACTTTAGTTGTGTCTGACTTACTTTCACAAAAAACTTTATATGTGTCCTCTCACTTAAAGTAGTAACTCAGAAATGCGCTTGAGCTATAAATACTTGTCAGGTCATAAATGTATAATCAATTTCCTCCACTTTGAAAATTATATTCAAATAAATCTGTGTATGTCGCGCAGACTCGTACAACTTTACAATCACGCACAATTATGCAATTATAAGTACGCACTTTATATTAACATTTGGATTAGAGAGTTGCATGAATTGAATTTTTAAAGTTCGAACTGCACAGACTGTAGACATAACTTTCGTCCGTTCATCTCACTCATGGTTGCTCGATTATCGAATTTATGAATGTTCTCCCCATGAGACGATCCTCTAAGTCTACACTTTCCATTCTAGAAATACTACTCGGTACCACACACACTTTTAGATGATATTAGTGTGGATTATCGTTTACAGGACACATGACACAACACACAAGTGCACGGATGAGCCCGTAGTGCCTTAATTAAGCCATTATCGATATCCATAGAGAGTTCTGGTCCTCAGGGTGGTCGCTGTCGCATCTATCTTGTCTAGTAACTAATAACGAATAGCTATATATTGCTTAGCCCCACGAATCGACCCTTTCCTCTTACTCATTCCACTAACATCAGAGTTTGGATGCTTTATCACATTCCTTTTCTGCTCGTGATGATTAAAAGTTGGTGAAATTGAGTTTCGGAAGTTATTTGAGGTTTGTAATTTATGGAGAATATGCCTGTGAGTTTGTTGTGCTGAGTAAGTGTTTCCGACATTTCGTATAATAGTCTTTTAATCGTGGGTTTACTATAATTGTTTTACGGAGAGAGAAAGAGAGATGTATGTTGCATATATATTTTGCACTTGCAGAAATTGGCGTATTTGGAGGAATTGGTTAATTCAATTGTTGGATTGTGAGAGATAAGGTGTGAATTGTGGAAAATATTATACGCATATATATGTATATATACATGGAATTGGTGATGTCAGGGATTGTTATTATTCATGAATTTGTGGCTTTAATTGGAAACAGAGGATCGCAGCTAATTGTGGTATTAAGTTGAGCTTTGTTACTTTAGTTGGTAACATTAAGTGTCACCATGAAAGACTTAATTTTGGGGCTTGGAATATTATTACAATCTATTTTCTGCCCTCCGATGAGTGACATAATGTTGCGTACTGAACATATTATCTGTTGATATCATCTGTTGATATCACGTCACATTCTTTTTGTGACAATCAACAAATAAAAATCTACATCTTCTCATATCTGGGCTGTAAATTGCATTGGAAAAATTAAGAGCATCTACAAACTGCAAACAATTGAAACAAAAAATCTTCTCAATGAAAAATGTAAATTCCATTACTTCATGGAGAATTTCCCTAAGGAGTCCATATTGGAAATTTCAGCGGATGACGAATGTTATAGCATCGCTTTTTCATACTCTGATACCCTTGTTTTTGTTACATAGTTCCTGCATTTGCTATAACTACTTGATACATTATCTGGAATCAATTCTAGATCGAAGACATTGTATAGGTCGTAAATATTTTCGAATTTCGAAGGGAAAGTTGATTTTAAGGAGGTATGTTTTTAGGAAGGAAATAATAAAGTGAAGGAGAAAAAATATGAGAATGGATTGCAGGAAAAAGATGTATCTTAACTATATCAGAAGCAGACACATATGTGAAAGGAATGTTGTCCATTTTCACAATCATAAATTGCAGTGAAACGAGAATAAAGGAGGGTACTGGAACTTGGAAACGCACCAAATGAAAAAGCTTCTTAGCTGCACTCTTTTGACCTCTTTTTTTTATTTTATTTTTTTATTTTTTTTCTCTACAATATTCGAACTACGTTTTTAAAAAGAAGATTCTATTTATTTTTAAGTAATTTATTATCAAATAGATTGAAAGCTGCAATACTCTTTTGATAAAAGATGTTTGATGTGATTTTTATATTTTGTGTTTTAGTACTGGTAATTTAAAGAACACCGGTGATGGTGTATAGAGTTTATTGAGAAGAAAAATTTCACCTATTGTTTCCAGTCGATTGAATTTCCACAGAAATTTCACCTTTCCACGAGACATAAAACTTTACGCGCTCTTTTCTCGTAAATCAGCTCTTCGAAAGTTCTTTGACGAAAAAATATTCTTCAAGGAGATAAGAATCTGATGGTATTGTTGCAGAAGGTGTATTTCGGATTTTGCGGAAATGTAGTGAATTAATATTAAATAAGGATTGTGGAATAATTTAAAATGTATAAATATATTTAAATTTGAAGCATTCAGTATTGAAAAATTTGAAATTTAAATGATCTTATGCTGCAAGGACGAGCTAACTTTAAATTGAAGTAATCTATCTGCAGTCTACACCGATCTCAGAAGATTACCCCTCAATTTACAAAATACTTCACCTCAATCAACAAACAAAACACCTCCACATTCTTTTCCCTTGAGACCTTCATAAAAATGCGGGCACTGATCTTCCTTTTATTTTCCACCCTTTCTATTCTCAGGGTCGTATTCACTAGGCACCCCTTTTTGCCGAATCGGCGACGAGAGATCGAGCTGTTGGGATATTTTTGCAAGCAATATTTTTCTTGTTGCTACAGCAATATCTTGTCCGTAACGAAGGGGTTGGCAATAAAGGCAGGGGGTGAGCAGGTCGAACAGGACCGTATCTAAAGAGGGGCTCATGGGAGATAGTGACGCGCGGCAGGCATTGGCCAACTCGGGTTGGGTTGGATGCGCGAAACGCGAAAGCACGAGAGAAAGATGTGGATGGAGCTGGGCTAGGGGTGCCGGCAAAGGTTGGGGTGAGTGACTTCGGGGGTGAAAATCGCAAGGCAGTCGTGCTCTCGCCGCGCTACAGGGTGGCCAACGTTGTCTCGCGCCACCCTGCGAAATTCTTTCACGCCCGTTTCGCAAAATCGGTGTATTGTTTTTTGAATTTCCCAATTCGATATGATCGAATTCCGCTTGCAAAAATTGACTATTAATAGGTGAAGCATCAAAAAGAAAATTTATTTATTTTCGAAAAACTTTTTGTCCGTTAAAATAAAAGCGATTTCATTTTCATTTGCTTTGTGTTAAGAGTTTTCAAGATTTTTTGCAGTTGTAAAAGCCCTTGGAATGATATTTCTCTTTGTTTCTGAAAGCATCCGGATGTGTTTACTTTCTTATTAATCTTTAAATTTGGATTTGTTGAAGGTTCAAAGTTTCCAATTTTCTATTATATTTCTTTTAAACCTTAATTAAAAAATGTTTATTAATTGGGATTTCATATTTGTCTCATCCATGGTAACTTCTTAACTTTGGTTCTTTCCTGCCTTTTTTTTTTTCAATAAACCGCTCCTGACCTGCGACGATTAAACGCGTTTTCCTCCGGTCATTGTCGTTTCCAAGTGACTCTGCTAAAATTGTTGTCACATCTCTTGGAAAATAATAGATGACAACGTTTCGGGAAATAAAAGTGTAAAATAAATCATATTTATAGATGGGAAAAATAAGCTGACAGGAAATAAAAATCATAGATTTATTGAGATATAGAAAAGTAGGGAGGAAAGTTAGATTAAAGTATTTCGACCAAAAGAAAATTAAATCCTACAGGTTTTTTTTTTTTTTTTGAAAAAAATCCAAACTATGCATAAAGAATCCAAATATCGATATAATTATGTTATAAGACTGTTTAATTCACTTTCAATAAAACGTAAAATACTGGTCAGTATCTTAATTATTATTTATCGAAAAGTTCACTGAATTATTTCATCAATCCCGAAATTCAAATTTTGTTAAAAAAATTCAAACCGCGGAAATTGTTCGCGTTTGTAAAGCAAATAAATGCTAATTTGTATATGCAAGGAACGTACGCGCCCTTCATTTATGTCAATGCGTTGTAGAAAGTCGGGAATTCAAACTGACAGGGTTGCAGAACCCTAGATTGAATAATTATCGGAGGAAAGGGGAGGGAGATATGCAAATTTTAAATGCAGAAAAAGCAGAGAGAAAAGCAAGAAAGATGTTTTCAAAGCAGCGCGATAGAAATCCGGTGCTTTTGATTTACTCCCGAATTATAAACCAAACGCGAAACTTTCCCACTTTCACAGTCAAATTCATTTTCATTTTTATACAAGATTTTTACAAAATAATTAAAATCATAACTTCATTATATTTTATTTATCATAAAAATTGTAAAATTTTTAAAATATTCTCATTTTCCGATAACATATTGTTTACTTACTTTTCAAGACTTCTGAAATCATTATTATGAGAAATGTGAAATCAAATTTGAAAATGTGAATTTTGCGGATTTGTGCCAATACTCCGATTAACGAGTGTTTGTGCTTTTGGAGAAACCATTGCAACTTCCAACTTTCGTCATGTTCACATGCCTCTGGAATTTTTTCGACTGGTAAGAAAATTCCCCCCCCCAAAAAAAAGTATACACGGAGAAAACTGGATATTAAACCGTAATACCTATTTATAGATATAATATCTTGATATCAAAACTTAATATCCAGATATTAAAATATATAATCCAAATATTCTAACATCCAATATTTTAATATCTGGATATTAAGTTTTAATATCAAGGTATTATATCTAAATATCTAGATAGTCGTCCCATAGTTAAATATCTAGATATTATGGTTTAATATCCAGTTTTTTCCGTGTATTTGTTCTGTTTTTTATAGATTATCATTATATCATTCAGCTCTAATTAAATTATACGAAATCAAATTATTTCTCTCACAATGTCTTCCAATGTAATTAATAATTCGATTATAGTTTAAAACATTAGAATATTCATTTCGTTTTGCGAATGGAGGCATAACATTTTAATGAGGGTTTTATAATTGAAGTTATAGTTTTAGCAGTAGTGAATAAACGTTTGAGAAGAGTTCCTGTTTCTAGCAAAACTGTAGTTTTCTTTAAGCAGCGAATGTTAAGAGGGAAGTCGTAGAGGGAAAAGCAGAGAGAAAAGCCCTCAAGGGCTGGTGCGGTCAAGTGGAGGAATTTATGTTTTTAATCTTTATAGAGGTCATTTACCTTCTTAGCCATTTCAGTTTCTACAATTAAGAAGAAAAAATCGGATAATTATGCCCCCATAATTAAGAATAATAGGAATTTTTCATCTGGAATATTTGAGACTTCAAAATTGAGTAAATTCAAAAATATAAATACGTTAATAAGAGAAAGGAAATAGTTTTTATCACACGCAAATGAGACGTGAGAATTTATAAGAGAATATTTTCTTCTCTTAGAACTGAAATATGAATATTTAACATATTTATTTTTATTTATTTATTATATCGTGTGAATGGGAAACATTTTATCCTTGGGACCAGTGTTGCGATAAATTTAAATCATAGGAGTTATGCCAGGCCCATGACAACGCAAAAAGCTTTCTCTTGTACATCCAGAGCCCCTTGGGGCAAAGGTGAAATTTCATCACAGAGCTTTGTGACAAAAACAAAAGACTTCCCGGACTTCTGTCTCACTCCTGGACCCTGTTGGCAAACCGACATTCAAGTTTTGGGATCTGTTTTCTCCCCAGGGCACGCGCCACTTTCAGACGTTCCTGATTCTCTAAGCGTTATTAATTTGTTTAGCCTCCAGCCAATTCTCTCTCTCTACGAATTTCCTACTGTCACATTTTGTATTCAGCATAGTAAAATGAAGAGTTAACACGAAATTTGATGGCTTTCATAATATAATTCAAAACAAATTCCACTCGGAAACTTTCCAAATAGAGAGATATTCCAGATCCTAAAAATGGCAACAAATCCAAAGTTGGGATGCTTCCAAATTTACGAAATAAACTGCAATTTTTTAATTTCACTAGCAGACAAACACGCGCGCTCCGCGCGCGATTATTTTGTTTTTCTTTTTACAACTTCAAGTCATTCCAAAACCAATCAGATTTGAAACTATTATGTATGCGAAATTTTCGTGATATTGTTAGAGAGAAACCACTTTTTTAGAAAGGACAAGAGCTTTCTAGAAATTTTAAGGGAATTTGACGATTTTTAAGTGATTCTTACGAAATTCAAAAGAGTTTTAGGATTTTAAAAATATTTCGTGGAATTTTAAGGGATTTTAGGATATTTTATGAAATTTTAAAGGAATTTTAAAAATTCTTAGCGATTTTAAAAGGGATTCTAAATGTTTTAAAATTTGGAGAAATTTTAAGAGGTATTTAAGAATTTAAAAAGATTTCAATGATTTTCAGCGATTTCTAAGGTTTTCGTGAAATTTTAAGGAATTTCAAAAGGTTTGTAAGAATTTTATCGGGTTTTAAGGAATTTTAAATGTTATCCTGGAATTCCAAAGAATTTTAAGATATTTTAAAAGATTTCTAAGAATTGAGAGGGATTTGAAATTTCTAATATTCTAATTTCTAATAATTTTAAGTGATTTCAAGAGATTTTTTAGAATTTTTAAAGATTTCATGGAATTTGATAAGATTTCTAATGGTTTTAACGAATTTTAAAGATATAAGAGGATTTTAAATATTACCGTAAAATTTCAAGAATTTTTAAAAATTCGTCAGGGAATTTTATGGAGAAATTTCAAAAGATTTTTACGACTTTAAAAAGATTTAGTAGAATTTAAAAGGATTTCAAAGGCTGTACATTTTTTAAGGGCTTTCAAGAAATTACTCGATTTTTGAAAGACATTGTGGAATTTTTATGTATTTGATGGAATTTATGAGATTTATAATAATTTAAAAAGATTTCAAGAGATTTTTCAAATTTTAAAAAAATTTTGTAGAATTGTTAATTATTTCATGGAATTTGACGAGATTTATAATGATTTACAGGAATTTTAAATGTTAAAGAATTTCAAGACGTTTCTAGGGATTTTTTAAGGGATTTTCATGAATTTTAACGTGTATTTCAAAAGATTTATGATTTTGGAAATTTTTGTAGAATTTTAAGGGATTTCATGGAATTTTATGCTAACAGAATTCAAGAGATTTTAATGATTTTTACAAGACATCGAATTTTTAAGGATTTTATTAAATTGTATGAGATTTCTAATAATTTTAAAGGATTTGAAGAGATTTTTCTGATTTTTAAAATACTTTATGGGATTAAAAGGAAATTAAAACTTGTCAGGGAATTTTATTGAGGGATTTTAAAGGATTTTTATGATTTTTTAAAAATATTTTGTAGAATTTAAAAGGATTTCGAAGTTTTTTGTAAAATTTTAAGAACTTTCAAGAGATTTTTCTAATTTTTAAAATATTTAAAATTTTTTAAGGAATTCATGGAACTTGATGAAATTTCTAATGATTTTAAAATATTTTAAATGTTAAGAAATTTGAAGAGGTTTCTAGGAATTTTTAGAAATATTCACGAATTTTAACATGGATTTCAAGAGATTAATGATTTTGAATGTTTTTGTGAATTTTTAGGGATTTTCAAGAGGTTTCTAGGAATTTTAAGATTTTTTAACGAATTTTAAAGAATTTCGAAGATTTTTGTGAAATTTTAAAGGAAAAAATTTTTAAATTTCTTTTTTTTTTCTTACAACTTCAAGTCATTCAAAAGCCAATCGGTTTTGCAACAACAATGTATGCGAGATTTTCGAGACATTTCGTGACACCACTTTTTTAAGATAAGGTTAATTCTTGAATTAATGTCAAAAGAATTGAATATTCGAATGTTATATTTGCATATTCAATTTTCAAGTTTCCGATCCGATGTTCCTTTCAATTTAAAGAAATATTTAAATAAAAGTCTTACTACATATGAGATCTAAGCGAAATTGAATCTGTACCTCTGATTTTTCAAAGTTTCGAGCTTCAGAACGAAAAGGTTGAATAGAGAAAATGAAAGATATAAGACAGGGAAGAAAATGCGAGAATTCCAGGCGATAATCCATTTCAAGTGAAATTGACATATGCGCCCTGAACGGACGAATGGTGTGCTATCTCTTTCCAAAAAATCCCTTTTCCATCTTATTCCTCAGATAAAAGGAACTATGAATCTATTTCCAAAGAGACTTCACAAAATTGTTTTCAATCATTTTTCTGGTTTTAAGAGGTTTTAAGAAGTTTCACATTTTCAATAATTAAACAGTTGATAAATATACATCATTTGGTATTTATTATTTGATATTATATATGATCAAAAAAACATTTGCCATAATTCCTACGGGAATTTCGGCCTCGTAGCCAAGACCTTAATTCTATTTCCTCGGAATTTACAACAGCAAAAGAAGAAAAGCAACTTAAAAATAAATCCTGTTCTGACACGGTGAGAACTGAGAGTCGAAAAAAAGGAGAAAATAAAGGTTGTGACGCAAGCAGCTTATTGAAGCTTGCAAATTTGTTCGACTCGACTCCTCAGCTGAATGTGGTTTGTGCGCAAGCACTCAAGTTTTGCTCCTGGTAATTTTCTAGGCACAGCTGCAGAACTGGTCAAACAAAACTTCTCGCTTCTCGAAATCTGGACCGATTGCACTAAATGCAAAGCACGGATAAAGGTGCTAGAGCTATATGTAGAAATACTCTTGAAAATTTAATTCCAGTTGAAAATACTGCTCTCCAAAAGATTAATTCATTTCAGCATGTAGTTATATTGAAGTTGGGATTTTATTTTTCATTTCATAAGTTATTATTCAAGAGTTAAATTTGACGTAATACCACTCATTATATAAATTTGTTGTAGCATTTATTGCGTCATTTCCACAGCGTGAATTATTATATTTGCTCCACTCACTTCTAATTAGCGACTTAAGGATTGACATACTTCCAATTTTAAAGTCCTGCAAATCTAATTCGTCTCTAAATTGAAAGCGGGTGGAATAAAATTGAATTTACATTTCATGGGAATGTAAACTTGAATTTTTAGAAATCCTGTAAAATTTCTTGAATTTTTTTTAAATTCTTTCAACTTCTTGAGTCATTTTAAATCTTTCGTAATTTCTCGAAATTCTGTAAAATCGAATGGAATCTCCTAAAATCCTTTAAATTTTCTTAAATTCCTTAAAATCTCTTAAAAATCCTTCAAATCTTTGAACTCCTAGAAAGAGGGACCTTATATTTATAAGCGGGAAAGTGCCGGAATTATCCGGGAATTTCTTGAGCAAAATTTGTTCTTATTTGGTGGCTTTCAGTAGTTGGGAGGCAAAACAATAATTATTGTTATTGCTCGTTAATGAACGGTCCATAGGGTGGATTGTTCGTAGCTCATGCAAATGAATCACACTGTCAATCGACAAGCTCAGCTAATGACGGTTTGATTCATTACAATCGCTCCTCGAAAACAGAGATATAACACGAGAACCACCCCTTTGTAATTAACGGCTTTAAGCTCCGATCACCTGTTATCGGCAAATTTGCTTCTCGATCATTTACATACAAAATCCATTGATAAATTCATCACGAAATTCGAAAATCTTCGAAAATTAATCCAATTCAATTGCAAACACGACTTTGCAATCCGACAGAACTTTAAAAATGATTGAGTACCTTTATCTTTTAATTTTCCAAGTGATACTTAGTTTTTCGGACAATGTATTTTTCTTTTCTATAGTGAGAGAATGAGTTGAAAAATATTTTTTGTTGATTACCGAAAAGAATTATTTATTATAGTAGGAGATACATTTTTCTTGATGTATTGAATTCTTTGAATATGAAGAGCGTTTCAAATCGCCTTTTTCACATTTTGTTTAATGGGCGTCGATAATAAAAATGCCTTCTTGCAAACTTCAGCAAAATTTCGCGTAAAAGGGCGTTTGCATATGGTGCAGCCGGTATTTCGATTTCAATTACCGTCAAGAGCAATGGTGCTCGGTCCATCAATGTTTGCCTGGAATGTTCCGTCTAGAGTAAGGGAGAGGATTGAAAATCGGTTCAAAGGGAAGCTAGTTACTACAACGTTAGTAAAGTATCAAAGAAAAATACAAGTCGATAGCAATTCACTCCATAAAAAATAACAATTTTAATTGTAAATTATTTATCTGTAAAACGATCTTTTTAAATTTTTTATTTACAATATTATAAAGAAACAAGAGCTAGAGGAATATTTACGGGTTTTTGTCATTCTCTGTTTTTAAATGTCTTATTCATTAAATGTTCGCTGAGAACTGCTATTAAACTTAGAAAATGGAAGGTGTAAACGGAAAATGCTTTAATAAATTAAGAACGAGCTCAGAGGGAAATCTTTAGAAATCATGGGAGAGAAATTACTTTTCTGCGTGTGATAATGAGAGAATGTAAGACAATAATCACGACACTTGACTCAGTGAAAATTTAAAATTCACACAATTATTCAAAATTTTCATTTCTACAAAATAATCAAGTTTACCCCTGAGTCCTATTTGAAAAAAAATTCCTTCATTAAACTATATCTCTCTGTTTATCGAATTAGACACCTGGATCGAAAATCAAATTTATCCGCACTTCCAATTAAAACTAAATCCGTAAAATCGTTTGTTTATATTATTTTATCCCAACAGAGTAATTGGACAGCGAGCTTGTAAAAATACGAGAGAGAATTCATGAATTTGTAATTTGATTATCATTTCATTTCAATACAAATCTCTCACGATTGTTGTCCTATTTTGTGTTTATACAAGTATCCCAACATATTTCTGTAGAGCAATATTTTTTTAAAACAATGTCAACTGGAGTGCACAAATAAAAATTTGTAGTTTGATCTTGATAAAGGCAAAATTATATGAAATGTGATCCCAGTAGGTATTTTAAAAAATTATATAAAATAAAATCACTTTTCCATTTTTGATAAACATTAAAATTCAACATGAAAGAATTTAATTATATAAATGGTTTATGCGTTTTTTGATTTCCAGCCAAGTGGTAGAGATTGCGTTTTTTGTTGGCCAACCATTCGAGATTTGCAACGCGCTTTAATTAAAATTGGTTTCCGTGGTTCCTTGTATAAATAT
>CAJFCO010000106.1:700370-733149 GCA_904066015.1 Synergus gifuensis | reverse complement strand
ACACATGTTCCCTTTATTTATCCTTTTATTTACTTTTATCTTTATTTATTTAAAGAAAGACGTTTATTTAAGAAAGCGTTGCTAAGCTTATGAGTTTAATTACAGTAAAAATAAGAACAAGGCAATTTTACCCTCGAGAAACTTTGAGGAAGCCAATTTACTTTTTATAGAGGACTCCTGGAAGATCATTAAAAAGCTAAGAACTGTCTTCTCTCTCTTTTTTCTTTATTTTACTTAAGGGTGTTGGATCAAATTTCTGTTTTAAAACAACTGCATCTACTACAGAGCGAAAAGATATTTAATTCTAATTGTTGAATAAAACAGGGAATTAAATTTTGAGCTGAGCATTTGAATCCATCAACTTCAAACATTGTTTTCCAATGAAATCTGAAAACAAAGTTTCGAATGTAATATTTGACATGTTGTACACTTTCTGAGTCAGAAGTTCCGAGACGAGTTTCATCAAAAAGTTCACAAGACAACTTTAATTGCTTCTGTCAGAGAATTTCAAAGTCATTAGGGATTCTGTCCATCTCAGCAGGGACGTGTTAAAAAATCAGCAAGACATATTAGTGTTTTCTCCAATTTTCAAGGGAAAAACACGATGAGTGTCGAACGAGCTTACGTCTGACTATTCGAGGTTCGAACTACTTACGAGCGCTAATATTCTTTTTCATTAAAATTGGAAGATTTTTCAATTTCCGGTCCGACATAAGGAATATCTGAAATGAAAATTGAGAACATCTGCAAGAATGTGAGCTAGATTGAATTTTGCATATGATTGCTCTATTTCGTGAAACAGAAACATAGATATAAAAATGCAAAGATACAAAGATACAAACCGTAAAATGAAAAGAAACGTCTTATCAAAGCATTCTGAAACTCGTTTCTTATCTCTATAGAAGTCCGTTGAAGCGTATGGAAAATGCGATATACTATACATACAGAATATTTATCCAAGAGTCAGTTCATTCTTTGGTTCGCCGACAAGAAAAGGCTATCGATATTCAGGACAATGGTCGAGTGCACTACTCGCACAAAAAGAGAGAAGACCTTATCGATACGTGAAGTAATGAATGGCGTTCTTTCAGGATTCAGACGATCCCGATTTTATTATTTTCTTTTTCTTTCGGTCTAAAAAACTGGCTAGATAGAATCGTTAATACCACAAACTTGAAAAGATTTCAAGTCGCATCGAAAATTCCAATTTAGAGAGAATTCGAGATGTTTTAATTGATTTGAGAATTGGTTTTAATTAAACCTTTATGTATATATAATTGGTTTAATGAACCCTCTTCTTTCTTTTTTTTTTTTCAAAGAATGCCTCTTTTTTTCCCCTATTTTCAAGAAAATTTATTTCCTATTTTTCACATAAATGCGGACTAAATAAATAAGGCTCCATACACTGTTAAAAAAAACTTCAATTACTTTAGTTGAAGTTTTATTCAATTACCGTAGCTGAATGAATTTTCTATTTTCTATTTTCAACCAAATAGTTGAATTTTCAATCACAGTAAATGAAAAATGGTTGAATTTTCAATATATTTCTAACAGTGTATAAGAAAATTGAATTATTTTTTCTCAAAAATTAAAGTATTTTGTTACAAAATAATTTTTTTTCTTGAAAGTCATCTTTTTTCATAGAAAATCTTAATATTTAGTTTGTAATACATCTTCTTGGTTGCAAAGTGTAATATACTTTTATACCGTTAAAAATGTACTTTTTAGGATGAAAATTAATTTATTTTCGTTAAAAATTCACTTTTTTGGTTGAATTATCAACTCTGTTTTTGAAAATAAATATTTAGTTGAAAGTATATTTTTAATTAAATAATAAACTATTCTATTGGAAATGCAACTATTTTGGTTGACAATTAATTTTCATTGCCAAAAATTCAACTGTTTAGTTGAAAACCTACCTTTTTCATTGAAATTTCAACTATTTTTAAATGAAAATATACTTTTTTTACTTGAAAATTCAGTTATATTTTCTAAAGCGTTTCAAATGAAATTTAATATAATACCTGTATGAATTTCATTCAAAAGAAAACTGGAAATTATTATTATTTTTTTCTCCAAAAATCACAAAAAGACAAGCGACCATAAATTGGTTGAAGGAAAAAAAATTTTACCAGGAAAAAACCGGGAATTTCAAATTGCCCGTTGACTAGACACCCTGAATCTCGACGTCATTTAACAAGAAAGAGGTCAATTTCATTTTCTATTGAATCAATTGAGAGATAATGGAAACAATCAACTATATATAATGATAATACAGACTATTGTATAAGAAAATGTCTAGAATCATGTAATCAAAGTGTGAACGAAAGGTCGACGTCTCGTAATTGAAATGAGAGAAATGAAAAGGTTTCTCGAAGCTCAAAAGTACTGTAGCGGTTTTCATTCGTAGCTATCACCTCTTCCATTATCCGATAGTCGATCGACTCGTAACTCGTGAACCTGTCTATAGTGGCGCTTACCACGAGATTGAGTTACGTGGCTCCGACTCTCTCTCTCTCTCTCTCTCTCTCTTCTCCCAACTATAGCTGTTGAAAATCGTGGAGCAAAACGATGCCTATGACCCAGGAACATCTTATCTCCCTCCATTTCCTTCATTGGTTCCTTCGATTCCTCTCATAACGGTCTGTCAGACGAGAATCTTGGTAATTCGATGGATTAGGTTGGGTTAGACTTTCCAGCGTATAGTCCGCGAAAACGATTGGTTGACTTGATTGCAAAATCGATTCTCGTCTAGATATCTGTCTATCAATCTGTCTCTTGGTACGCGCCCCAGCAGTTATGAGCAGACAATACCTTCTATCTCAAGATCATAAATCTTCCTTAATCGTATTCCTCAGCCGAGAAAAACAAAGAGAAAGTAATTATCTTGAATGTTTTGAAAATGAGATTTTGAATGATAAGTCAGGGTGTCTTGATTTTATTTTTCACGGATTTCCCGTTTGAAACAACTCATCCACTTTTTTTGGGCACCCTAGTATCCATATTAAAAAAAGCTAGTATAGATTTTATAAATCCTCTTTCCTAGAGATATCCGATGTAAGCATGTGTTGGAAAAAACAACTTAATATTAATGGCCTCTATATTACGCTTTACTAAAGGTTGAAGAGGGGAAGGTTGAGGAAGAGAATAAGAAAAAAGAAGGGTGAGTGAGTTTCCTGACTGATTTTTTTATTCCACTCTCCTTTTTCTTGTTCCTGCTCACGGAGAAAAATGAGAATCCTAAATTTAGAGGATTTTCAGTAAAATGGAGAGTTTCTTGTCCAATTTGAACAAAGTCGATAATTTAGTTTTGATCTATTTCTCTAATAAGCGGAAAGCAAAACTTTTGAGTACATAGTTTGTAATTCAATTTTTGAAAACTGAAAACCCAGCAGGGATCAGATTCAGGCGCAGACACAGTTTAATTAAAACACTAGTCTCGTTAAACGTGTTCCTCTCAAGTCAGTAACAACATTAGCCTCAGAAGAGTCGTTAGGATTAATTAAAAGTCTATAAAAAGTTCAAAATTAATGCTCTAAAGTGATAAAAAAAAATTTTTTAATCCAAACGGTTACATGGGAATCAAGAACGGAATTATTTAGCTCTAACAGCTCAACTTTTTTCCGTGCAATAAGATGAATTTTAAGGATTAAAAAATATAGAAAAGGAGACAAGAAAAATGGACAGTGAGAAAAAAGAGGGAAGACGAAGAAGATAAATTCCAGAGGACTAGAGAGGTTGTAAGATATTATATGCTGATCCGAGGCAACGTTTCTGAACCAGCAAGTTGATTAATGTTTTACTATCAAGAGGAAGAAGCAGGTGGAGCAAGCTGTTCTACTAACAAGGGGTTGTGAACCATCTAGGTTAATTGGTCTTTGTTTACATGGTGTCACTCAGATCTACTGCACCTGCTTTCATGCTAAAATTCAATTTCTAGGTCAAATACTCTAAGTAGTTCTATTGATCAATTTTTTATTCATAAAAAACAATGAGTTGCTACATTTATGGTATAACGAAATGTCACGAAAATTTTATTGGCTTTTGAATATCTTGAATAAGTACGTAAGAAGAAGAACAAAATAATTGCGCGGTTTGGTTTGGTAATTTATACAAAATAATTTCCATTAGCTTGATACAAAAATGAGCGAATATTACTTTAATAAATCATCCTATCTGGAAATAAGTGATACCAAGCTTAGTTTGGAAAACAACTTAATATTAATATTTGCTATCCTGTGCTTTATTACGTAAAAGGTTAAAGAAGAGAGGAGAGAGAGCTGAAGAAAAGGGCAGACTGGAAAAGAAAGGAGCTCCTTCCTTCCTAGAAAGGTGAATATCCGGCTGACTTTCTTGCACAGTTGGGGCGAAACTTGAAGGTTCTCCACCCTTCTGTTTTCTTGTTGGCAAACATAATATCGGTTGAAATTATGCAAGACCGGTAAAAGTTATCCGGGTAATATCGTCTTAAGGAGCTTGTTCATTCTTTTTTTTCTCGATTTTTTAACACAAAGGTCCATTTTTGTTTTAGATTTAATTTAAAGATGGCTTCTTTCACGTTTAATTCTATTAAGCGGCCAATCTAGAAGTTTCTTCTAAACGGAAAAGACGAGTTTTTTCCTAGGTTGACAAAAAAGTATTTTTCATGAAGAGGAAAATGTGAAATTGAATATTTTTCTCAAAAAATGGATTAATAACGCACTTTGAGTCGAGTGACATCGCACAAAGGGAATGCATTTACTTTATACAGACGTTACATGATCGTTACGTCGTGCAATGATCCGATAATCATGTTCAACGGTTTAATACTCTGAAGCTCATGTTCGTCCCCGTTTAATGATGTTATGCATCATTATAATGAGATTCTGTACATACATGAGAAACCTAGGTTCGACTACATTTAGACCACAATAATATATACAATATATACACAAAACCATATTAATTTATTACGCTATCTATACAGTTACACCCAGAAAAAAGTTCTTATTAAATTAAAAAAAACATTTTTTTGACTACGCTTTTTTAATTCAACACACAAATATTTTTATATTAAAAGAAAATTTCTTTGATTTTAATAAATGACGTCAAGTAGTTTCTTTCACTTAAAGAAACTATTTGTTTAAATGATTTATTTGATTTAAAACAAAATTCTTTTGATTTAAGAAAGTTACTAGTTTAAATGACCGTATATCAATACTAGAATTTCTTTGATTCAAAGAAAGTTTCTTTGATTTAAAGAAACTTTTTTCTGGGTGTATACATATGTACATTGTACAATTACCATATAATGATCTTGGTACTCACTCTTCATCAATATTCCAGTTTATAAAACTGATATAAAAGTATCGAGAATTAATGTTTATAGATGATAATTTATCAATATACAATATTTAAACGCTTTAAATTTTAAAAACGGATCCAAAAGGGACATGTGGAAAAAATGAAGAATAAATTGACTAAAATGTCGAAATTTATATTTATTTAAATGTCGAAAAAATATCTCGAGCTCTGAACAAATTTAAATACCAGTTTAAATGAGATTAATGAGAATAACGAAATGGGGATTAATTTACTCGTAATCAAACAATTCGTTCTATTCTGTTGAAATTTTAAACACAAATGAAATGAAAATAAAGAAAAGTAAAATACTGAAGGAGCCGGAGCGAAACAATTTGAATCTTCACTCGAGGGATCTGGGTAAAAATTCATTAAATTCTGAATAATGCTTCTTTTATTCTGAGAAATTTAATTCATTAGGAGTGCTGAAATTAAAACTTAGTATAACTAGAGAGCAAAGAGCAAGTCTCCGATCGAGACAAAGGACAAGATAGTCTGGAGAAATGAACAAAATCGCTTTGGAAATAGACTTGAAATTTGTTCTTTTTTTTCAGCTTTACATTCGCTAATCATTTAAGTCAACATTTATATATAGCTATATATATATATATATATTTTATATACATATAGTTTATATAATAGCTAGTTGTCAAAATCTAAAACTGAACCTTCTTTAATATTTAAAATTTCCTCTATATAGTACTCGGAATTTTATAACTTATTTAAAATTATTTTAAATTTTCCAGTTGGTATTTGAATTTGTTAATTAAAGCATAAAGCTCATTAATAATTTAATATCTTTCCAATCGGAACGAGATTGAATTTGAATATCATTTTTAAAAGTTGAAACATGTTGAAATTGATAAAAATTTGTAATTAATATGGAACGAATTATATACAGCCAGTTGTCGTCAAGAATTAAAACTGAACCTTCTTTAATATTTAAAGTTTCCCCAATACAGTACTGGGAATTTTATAATTTATTTAAAATTAGTTTAAACTTTCAAGTTAGTATTTGAATTTGTTAATTAAATCATAAAGCTCATTAATATCTATCCAATCGGAACGAGATTGAGTTTTTTATATCAATTTTAAATTTTAAACTAATTTAATTTGATAAGATCCTTTAATTAATATGGAACGAATTATTAAAAATTTTAAACTGGTAAATTAACGAAAAATGAAACGGGGATTTCAAATCACGCACAAGAATCAAATTCGATTAAACTTATGAAGCTCCTTTGTAGTTGAGTGTAGTACGTTGTAGTAATTAACTTCACGAATGTTTAGATGAGCTTTAAAGGAAACGGGGGTGGTGTTCGCGTGTCGTAAAAGTTTCCGGAGTCCGGAAGGGGTTGTGGTTGATATGAGATAATTAAGGTATCGATAATGAAGAAAAATAATTCTTCCTCTATATTCGTCTAACTCTATAAGCTTACCTTAATTAAATACGAGGGCTAAAATTATACTTTTTACATCCTAGGGAGTAAAAAGTACTTTTTCTTCCTAAGGATTAAAATAATGCTTTTTCTCCCTAGGCACTGAAAACATACACGAGTTAAAAAAGTTCCACTTCTCTCCCTTGGTGCACAATATAATATTCTAGATCTCTATGTCGACTTTCAATTTGGAAGCTGTCTCTTCTTTCAGAAAGAGACAGTTTAACTAATTTCAATTGTCATAAATTGCATTTCAAGTAGAGACTAGAATTCGAAAGATGTGCTGGGAAAGGGGGTAGAAATGTGAAAGGTTACTCTGTGTGGAGAAATCACATTAGCACGCAATCTAAAAGCAGGCACACACATATTTCAAGGCTTTTCCACAAAGAGGAAGTGTAAGCGAATTTAGGGTTGTGGAAGAGGAAGTGAATTAAGGGCAGAGAAATGGAGAAGCTTGGCAAGGCTAGTAAGTTCCCTTGAAACCAGAAAATACTGACAGTAATGGTAATGTGAGTTGCATTTCTGCGAAGTATGATGCTCCCTATAAAGGTGGTTCTAAGTAGAAATTCTTTTTTATTTTTTACTTTACACACCAATTTGTAATATTCGAAAATTCTTCTTCTTAAAAGTGACAAAATTGAGCGCTGGGAGAAAACATTCGAAAACCACTTTCCACGTTGCGAGATAAAAATGGTAAAACTCTCGCGCTTCTTTTTCTCTATTAAGAATTTTTCGACTAAAGGCACCACACAACTTTATAAACAGTGCAGCAAGTTGAGAAACTGCAGTGTTGGCAAAAGTTACCCAAGGGACTTATTCTCTTTTATCAAGACGAGGTCTAACCCACTTTTATGAATACATCAACACAAATGCTGACTCTAAACCTTCGACCTACCACCTCCAACCCTCCATTTCGATTTTTCGCGATGAATAGAAAAGTCAGCATCTATTTGCAGAATTTACCACTTTGTGGTCTTTTCTATTAAGTTTTAGAATACGCTGACATATTTTTAATGAAAAAAAAAGGGAAATAGGAAAAGAGGAGTAAAGGTATATAAAAAGGGAAGAAAACGTGATATAGCCTTTCGAGTTGCAGCGGTACGAGAAAAATAACGAGACTGAAACGCACGATAAAAGTGTGAAGTTTCTTTTGAGGAATTTATTCAGCCCTCAGAGGATGTGCAACGCCTTTATGAAACCACCTGCAAATTTTAGATTAAGTAAAACGAGCCATTGCGTGAGAAGAAGGAACTTTATTATTAGGATATACTTCATACAATTTTTAACCCTAGGCAATAAATTTAGAATATGTTTTAAAAATTTGTTTTGATTTTTTTTTCAGAATGTCCAGGCGTCGTCGTCGCCTGCATCAGTTCAGGTGCGTAATAAAGGCGGAGGCGATGGGACGCCATCGATATCAGGGGTTCGTAGAAGAAATGGTCCCCAAGGTTTACGATCTCCCGCAGCAAAAAGGCCACTTTCTGCCCCTGTCGCCCTTCAAGGATGGCTTCACAAACAGGGCTCCGAGGGCCTTATGCTTTGGAAAAAACGATGGTTCGTCCTCTCCGAATTCTGCCTGTTCTATTACAAAGGTTTGTAGAAAAATAATTTTTTTATTGAAGACATTTCGAATGATTTAAAAAACTTCACACTTACGATAAAAAAATTTACAAGAGAAATAATTCAGAACAATAGATTGTTTTTAGTATATTTACATTTGCAATTGTATAGTATTTCAAGAGAACTTGGAATATTTTAATTTCAAGGGATTTTAAGAAGAGATTTCAAAAGTGCTTAAACCCTCCATAAGTCCTAGAAAAAATCAATTGTTTTATGTACCGATTTATTAGATTGAAAATATTTTAAGATAATAAAAATACTAAAAAATTAAAAAGACTTCAATAAACGAATATTTCAACAGATTTCAGAAGGTTTTAAGATCTTCGTTTTATTCTTGGAATGATTACCAGGTCACAGATTAATCTAAAACAGTAAAAATGATACAAAAGGAATCATAAATTTTCCATCGACTTCGCTCCTAATTCTCCTCTCGTGTAACTCTAATTGAACCAGTTTTGTGATGTAGTGTTCACCAAATTGCACCACGACGTTGGCGACATTTGGAGAGAATGAGATCTTAAAGCTAGTTTAAGCAAACTTTCCTTGAAATACTTGCGACTATTATACGCAACTCTCGTTTGTACTCCTTTGAATATATTTCAAGTTCTGAATTAAGTTCCAAATTTCTCCAGTTTCAGTTCTGTAATCTTAAGTTCTGGATACGAAATTGCTCATAAAAATTTGTATTTCTATAAAATCTTGAAAAGTGTAATTTCAATTTTCATTTTAAATTATCTTTAGAAGCAAAAACATAAAGTTTAAAATTATTTCTTCTGAACTCCTCACGTCAGGAATTCGAAGTTTTTCCTCGGAAGAAAGAAGTGTACTTGTAGAACCTAGAATAAGTAGGAGACTACTGAAGTCGTTTAATAATGTAGATCACTCGAAAGCCCATTACACTTTTGAGCCAGAAGCGAGCTTTCCAACGCTTTTTTTCTTCGATCTCCTCCTCTCTTATTCACCTATGCTCTGAGCTCTCGTTAAAGTTAAAAAAGATGCCTTTATCCTTTTGATGAATCAATGTTTCTAAAAGGAAAACTATGAAAAGATTTGTAAAAGTAAATGTTTTTTTCTTATTCAAGTTTTAGAAATCGGAAAACCTTTGATGATAGTCTCTTTGTAGTTAATTGTCCAAAAATTACACCTATCTATTTTCGTTTCACCTGTTTTCAATTTAAAAGTTCTAAAATGTGCTTCAGTTGTCAATTTGCAAACTTTCGGATTTTCTTTGAGAACTGATAATATTTTCTTGGATATTTTAATCCGCTTTAAAAAGCTTAACATGCTATTTCCATCAACACAAAGGATGACTTCACCAGAGAGACTTCACTTTCAGGGTTATTAATAAAGCTCAAATGCAAAGCCTTAAAACCTACTCGCTTCTGTAAACATCCGCATTGCTAATGACCGAAATCCAAACCCACTTCACCTTGACTTTCTCAGCTTCTAGAAGAGACGAGCTTTCGGTAAAGGTTAAATATTTACAAGGCTGCGAAACTTACGATCCAAACTTTAAAGGGAAACTGCCATCTTTCGTTTTTCTTATCTTCAGACCTTGCTGAAAGTCTCAAGATCTCTTTGACTTCACTTTTCGGTTATGCTTTTTCAGTATATTTGTTCTTTGTTTTATTAGAAAAGTTTAAGACCCAAAAAATGTTTATTGTCTCACACATTTTACGAAAAAAAAAAATCTCCGTAATTTATCATGTTTTTTGTTGCAGGTCCAGAGGAAGAAAAACTCCTGGGCTCGATCCTCTTGCCATCTTACAGGGTGACAGTTTGCAGACCAGAGGACAAAGTTACCAAGAAATTCGCTTTCAAGGCCGAACACGCGAACATGAGAACCTATCATTTCGCAGCTGACACTCGTGAGAGTATGAATCAATGGGTTAACGCCTTGACTCTTGCTTCTCTTCTTCAAGATCCCAATCCGTAAGTGCCAAGTGTCTTAATTTTAATTCTTAAGGTTAACTAACCCCTGATTGCTGAATAAACACCAACTTTCCCAGGAACGATAATTCTCGACTTCGGAATTTCCCAACTTCCTTCAGTTTCAACTTGTTCTAATTGTTCTCACTCTTTAGGTAAACTGAGACACGATTATCCCAAGTAGGAAGTGAACTCTCATCGACTCGAATTTACATTCTTCCCTCCAGTGTCCAATTCGCAAATAGAATTTTTCAATTATTAAGAAAGGATACAATAATTGATGATACAATTTTTTAAATTACAAGGATTTATTATTAAAATCCAATTTTTTGCACATAGAGAAGTTAGTTAAGTATACAATCTTGCTCTAACCAACTCTTAGTTTAGTTTAGTTTAATTTAGTTTAGTGTAGTTTCAGGATCTGAGTTCTCGAAATCCAATTTACAGAAGTAGTGAAACTGTATTAGTGTGCAAGTGTGTGAGAAGAAAAAATATCTTTGTTTCAGAAGAGGAGGTGAAGCATCGTCACCACTGGAAATGGCAGGACCAGCAGATGGCGATCACAGCGCCAGACCAAGTGTCTCATCAATCTCGTCAATCCTGAACCAAAGTGCCGACGATAGTGATTCCGGTTTCCATGGCTTCCAATCTCGAGATGATCCCAGTCACACTTCCAATAACAACTCGAGTCCCAATAGTGTTAACACTGCCTCCTTTCCCAACCTGAGTAACAACGGAAATGGAAACGGAAATTTAAATGCAAATGCCAATGTGAATGCGAATTCAAATCTAAATGGGAACAACAACGGACCAAGTGAAGTTCAACCCCAGCCGATGATAAACGGCTGGATGCAACAATCACCTCAATACGGGCAGCCAGGACCTTCCCAACAATATGGTCAATTTCAGATGCAAATGAGCCACTCTCATCAGCACCAGGCTCTTTTACATCAGCACCAACTCCAACACGTGCCTCAATCCCATCCCCAATCACTTCAATCTCACTCACAATCTCTCCAATCCCATTCACAAGTTCTTCAATCTCATTCCCAAGTTCTTCAATCTCACGCGCAAACTCTCCAATCTCATCAAGTTCTGCAATCCCATTCTCAGGTTGTTCAAACTCATTCCCAAGTTCTTCAAACCCATTCTCAAACCCACTCTCAACCTCTTCACAATCAACATCCAGTTTCTCCACAACAACAACCTGGATTCAGCAACAGTGTAGTTCACACTGTTCAGCCAATGCCAAGAAACTACGGGCAGCCAGTTTATGTAAACACGCCCCCGAAACCCAGAAGACTAACTGAAGGGTCTCAAAATGATTACTCGACTCCATCTCCTGATCCCGATTTTAGGAATTCGCCAGTCTCGCCGGATGTGAGGATAACGAGCAAGAGTCCGATGAATAGTGAATATGATAGGAGTAGTGCTATTTATGGGACGAGAGTTCCAGCTCCGCAGACGCAGGCGAATCTCAGGACTGATAAATCAGGACTGAATTACGGGTTGAATTACAGTCAGGAGAGGAGAACGCCCGATAATTATGGAAGAAGTGCCAAGCCAAGGTCTGGAAGAGGAAATGGAGACTATGAGGATGTTTATGGAGCCCCTCAGCTTTATCAGAGGCCTGCTGGTCCCGTTGGATATACCAAAGCACCTGCCCCAGCGCCTATTTCGATTCCGGTCTATGCACAGCAGACTCCTCATCAGCAAGTTTATAACGTCTCATCCCAAGTTGGTAAGTTTATTATTTAATTCTCTCGTTGATTTTAAAAGTTAATGGCAATTAATTTCTTTTAAATATAGATTATCTTTTAATTCCCACCCCAGTAATGAGGCAACCCAGAATACAACCGCCGCCTCGACCACACAGTGCAGATTTCCTTGAGCACGAGACAAATCGACGGCCAGATCAGCAAACTCTCATCCAGTCAGATAGTCTTCAGAATCAACCCCGAAGACCGCAGAGGCCCAAGTCGAGTTTGGATATAGTTAATCCCTCTGATACTCTCACCAACGATAACTATTTCTACTCCGAGGAGAGGTAACTTTAAATTGATTGAATTAAATTTCAAACTTCTCTTTGCCACCCTCTTTAGAGATGTATCAACTCGAACTTTATCCTTACCGACTTTCCTTTCTCTCTAGTTTCTGATCCCTAATTTTTAAATCCTTAATTTCGTTTCCTTTTTTGATATTTTTCTCCTTGCTTTGCCTTATCCAGATATGCAGCTCAAATGCGACAAAGTGCGGTTTATATTCACCAAACACCTCAACACCATCAACAACAGAGGAATCAATCACTCTCGAGAGCCACGACGCCTTCCAAGTCCTCGACGATTAGAGATCGAGATATCGAATCTGGCATTGGAACGCTTTCTGAAAATTCCTGCTCTGGAAACAGAAGGTCGAAAGGCGAACATGTAGTTTCGCAACATGTTATTAGTAATCAACCATTGCAGAGGCATAACGAGTAAGCTATATTTTATCATTAGTAGTATCATCCAAAGTAGAAAGCTTTTAAAGTTAGATTTAAAAAATTAAATGTCTTTGAATTGAATCTCTGAACTGATGAGGTAATACTCTTTGATCTTAGTCTGGCGAGTAACGAGGCACTTTTGAGGAGGTCTTTGCGGGAGAGAAGTTACGACCCCACTACCAATGGTCGCGAGATGCTGATTCATAATGAAAGCGGAACTGTGCCCAGAAGAACGCCACGTGACTACGACTCGTCGATGGGAATATCTCGCCCCACAGGTCTTACAAGTCACGTGACCAACCATACTTCTTACGCGAGTCCAGCTTGCCACACCGGCCCTAGACGCTGGAATGAACAGCAGTTCTCTAGGTCGGCGTCAGCTAGATTACCGCGTAGAAGACACCCCGCAGTTGATCACGACGACGACGACGACTATGCGGAGCGATCCTCAACTCACGACTCGCGGGATGGAGAACGCAAAATTCAACAGGTATTTATAATTACGTCATTTCCTTCTTCCTTCAATTCCCCTCACTTCATTTAAAATTATCCGCTGTTCCTAAATTGGGACAAGTCCTACAATTTTTTAAAATTCGACTACACACTTTTTGTACCCCCCCCCCCCCCCCCACACACACACAAAGAGAAACAAAGGAAGAAATACTAATTTCAGATTATTTTACGGGTTTTTTGCAAGAATTGTCGAGAATTACACAAAATTAAAAGGGATTTTATATGTGGGATTTTAATAAGTTTAAAAAGATTTTCAATTATCTTGAAATCAAGGGATTCTAAGAAAATTCTAATAATTTTAAGGGTTTAATAAGAAATTTCACGAATTTTTTGGAATTACAAAGAGGTTAAAAAGATTAAGAGGGATTACAAAGAAATTTTAGAGATTTTTTTGAAATTAAAAACAATTTCCCTTAAAATTTCTTAAATCACTTGAATTATTTTGATAATTTTAATTCTTTAAATTCCGTGTGTGTGGTATTACACAACATTTTCATCCCTGAATCTGGCCTTATACGTTTAAGGCTTTTAAAATCGGATTGTTAAAAGAATTTAAAATAAAAATAGACGATTGGAACCAGAATTTCAACTTTAGTGTTCGTTGCTAGAAATGAAATTTTTAAAGGATCTGGAATTTCACACTTGATATTTGTATAACTTGAAAATAATGTTTGACTTGTGAGGTAATTCTGGAACTAAAGCGAGTAATGTATGTTTCTTTCGGAACTAAAATGTCATAAAAATGATTCATGAGCGTTTCCCGTGATGAGCAAAACGCGTGGTCTGTACTCTTTAGGCATGATTCATAGTACCTGCGACAGGTAAGTGCATTAATTGCGCATCATTAGCAATATCGTCACGAACTCGTCGTTCGTAGCTTTCACCACGAACCACGGAATTTTAGACACGGCCAAGACGTAAGTCTCCTCTATCAGACTGCGGAAATCATGACTCATCTATTCATTGTTTGTCTTATAATTTAAATTTTTACAGTTTCAGAGACAAAGGAATTTTCATTCAAAACATTCCTCACAATTCTTATACTGAAAATAGAAATTTCGACAACCAGGAATATTATCTACTTATTATTGATTTTAAACTTAAGACACGTTTTAGGCGACATTTTAAACTGAGTTTATAAAAGAAATTATTTTCCTTTAGCGCGAGGAATCGATGAAGCGTCTACTAGAATGGAAGCAGCGTATGCTGCAGTCCCCATTGACCAGGAAACCTTCTGGCTCCACGAACAGGGGCACAGCTCAAAAAGAGTTATCGAGCTACTACAAACAACAAGCTCTACTTGATTTAGCTGCTCACGAAGCTTCTCTCACAGAAGCTCGTCACTCGAGGAGAAGAGACGAAACTCATCGACCTCATATAAGAAGTAAAAGCTCCGACGGGAGAAGATCCGTGACGAACGTATCGCGCTACAACAGCTACTCCAGCGATGACGAAGGTAGGGAAACCTCCTCTCCTGAACTTATCATCTAATTGTAAAAACCAAGACATCGCTTCATTCTCTACCCTAAAATATTTCAAGTAATTTGGAACTCATTTAAAAAAACTTGGAAGGTTTTAAATATAAAAGCTTGAAAATTAATCTGTTTTTTATCGGCGACTGTTACCAAATAAAAGGGAAAATTACAATCGATATCAGGCAGCACTTCGTGCCAAGAATTTCCCAACTAGAGTTCCAAGTTTCTTCCACTTTGTAATCTTGCGCTCATCAGTAGAGTTGGATAAGCTTTCTGTAATGTACATAATTACATGTTACGTAGTTAAAAGTTTTAAAAACGTTCATTAAACTTTAAAGTTTTACACCCAATAGTCGAGACGATTAAGTCTAACTTTTCTCTTCGCATCGATTATTGTCCTGCAAAACATTTCAAAGTTTAATTTCTTACTAATCCTGACACCAATTTCGAGCGGAAGAATCGGGACTAAATAATTTAGTTAAAAAAAAAAAATTAAAATTCTACCACTTCATTTTCTCTTTTTTAATCTATTTCGATTCTTTACGCTTGGTTGTTTAAAATTTACTAAACCTCTCATCGGACTAACGAGGTGCACGTAAATCGTTAGAGAAAATGTATTATATCTCGAGAGGGATAATCCTTTTACATTTTCATATAATATTCTTCTCTGCTTTAAAAATAATCTCTCGAGTTGAAAAGTGCAGTAGAATCAGAATAATTGAAAAATGAGATTTTAAAGAATGATTCAACAGAAGAGTTTTTCTTCTCGGGGCTCCTTCTCTCTGGCGATGGTGGGTCTGGTTTGATAGAATTAACACCCTAGGAGCTTTTGAAGGTCGTCGAAAGCATGGCATGTCGTAGGTCAACTAACACTCTCGTCCTGCGAACGTCATCGTCTCAAGCTCGTTTCTCAAACTAATCTCACCCAATTCCAATTCCAATCTCTACATTGAAAGAAGATCGAACACAAATACAAAAATAATTTTCTGTTTTCAAAAATAAGAAATTTTAAATCTAAATTTAAATTCTATAAATTTTTTTAAAATATTTACGTCTCTATAATTAATCATAAATAAATTTTAAACTTTCTAAGTTTTTTATTTTTTGATCAAGACGATATTTAATTTGGTGACTTTTTGAATCAAGATTTCAAATTTAAATAGCTTAATATTTGAGTGCATTTAAATTGAACAATTTATCAATTAAATTTGGAAGCTTTTAAACACATTTCGAAAATAGAATCTCTTAATAATTTTTTTTTCTATGAAACAAACACATGGTCCGCCAATTATTTTCAGAAAGACAGTCCACATCGTTCGGAAAAATGATTCAATTTAATTGAAATTACTCTTAGTACAAAAAGGCTCAATTTAGTTGAACTTCTCGATGTAGAGATTTCCACTTCTCCTGGTACTGGGTACTTTAAAATCTTTCCGGAATTGAAACAAAGTAACTCAAAATGTATCTGTTTGATAACGAATCAGAGCTGGGCGATGTCCGGAGGAAGCGCACGCGTAGACCCTCGCATGCAGGAAGGAGCCCCCGCAATTTTGGGGAGGATCGGTCACCCACGACCCCTGTCGACAACACTCACAAGTCCAGCCTCGCCGGCATCGTTAGCCCCTCGACCCTTTGCGGAATTCCACCAGACGCCGGCTATGAGGAAGTCACCTACCTCGAAGGAAAACCATCCACTAAGGAAATCACTTCTTCGAAGAAGGCCATTCCAACAGAGCCACTCGAGCCAAAGAAACCCTCTGGAATTCTAAAAACCCCAAGTGTCTACTCCAACCAACCCATCACTCGTAACGAAGCTGGGAAACTCAGCACTCTCGCCGGATACATTCCCGGAGAAATCTGGCAAACACCAAAAAACGTTCAGTGGATTTCCAAAGAAGAGGAAGAAGGCTCTAACAAGGACTCGGAAACAGATCTCAACAAAGGTTCTCCAAAGGAGGTGGCAAAAGAAGAGTCAACAGATACTTTGAATTTGGTTAAAAGTAGAATAAAATCTTTTGAATCATGTTCGAGTCCAGTTAAGGAAACTCTGACAATGCAGGAACCTCTGAAAATTTCCCCACCGCAAGCGACGGAAGCTCACGTGTCAAAGTTGGATAGAAAGGTAACTGTTCGGGACTTTGCTTTGGGTTCTGAAAATACCGATGAAGAAAGCAGTAAAAAAGATAGGAACAAATCTGTTAAGGACCTGCTTGCGGATTTTGAGAGGAAGTCGCAGCAAGTAAGACAGCAGGAAGACGATAAGCAGAAAGAGGTCCAACATCGTGGAGTTTTTAGCGATACTGAGACTCTTCTTTATGATACTGGAAGTGATTTGGACCAGCCGGAAAAAAGCGGAGAGGAGGATTATATGGAGTATCGGAGGGAGCAGGAGTATCAGAAGCTTCAGGAGTATCAAAAGCTTCAAGAGTATCAGAAGCAGCAAGAATATCAAAAGCAAAAATATCAGAAGCAAGAATATCCAGATCGAGAAGATCAGGAACAAGAATATCAGAAGAATGAAAAAGAATATCAAATTCAACAAACGCCTGAGAGTTACACTGGAACCATCAGAAGAAAACCAGAAGATCGAAGAAGAAGACGTAAAACCTCAAAAGGAACAGAAGATTTAGAAAGTTCTTCATCAGGTTACACTCGTCTAAGCGTGACCGAATCTTTAGTAACCCACAAGGATCAATTTTCCGGAGAGAGTGAGGACAATTCTCCAATTCCTAAAGACGACGCCTCTCCCGAAAATCACTATCTACCAATGGCACCTCGGAAGGCAATTCTGGATCCAAATGCAGATGATGGACCTACACCAAAAATTATGGAGACCCTCTTTTCCAATCTGGATCACGAGGAAAGTTCCTACGTTGAGATGACACAAAACGGAATTTCGCATTCTTTACTTGCTCCTAATTCCGAAGAGAAACAAGTTTATGGAGACTATTCGACTCTAGAAACTTCGCACTACGAGCTCGTTTGTGTTTCTGGAAACAAGATGGAGCCAGTTTATATGGAACTTAATCATCTGGAGAGGGAGGAAAAAACGAGTAGCAAGAAGTCTGAGAAAAGGGACCAGGAAAGATCAGACCTTCCAGATATATTGACTGCTTTAAAGTCTGATAGTTCCGATGCTGATGACGAATCTTCAAAGGATTTGGACTCTATCGATGCGCCAAGACATCCAAGATTCAGTCTCTCTGATACTTTTAGACCTGCTTCTTATTATTTAGGTGCTAGTAGATCTCTAATTGCTGAACTGCACGATTCATCAGACAGTGAGTTAGTATCTCCACCTCCAATTCCAACATCTCCACCTCCGATGGAAGATTTAGAGTCTCTCGAGATGCAAGATTCACTAGAATTGAAAAAGGGATCGCCTCAAGTTCCCCTCTCAAGAGATTACTCAAGGGATTCTCCCAAGTGGAATAAACCAGCAGGTCAGGTCGAGACACATCGATCGCCTTCCAGATTCTCTGAAACGACGATCAGCTCCACCTTCAGGGACAGTCGAATATCCTTAGAAAGTGCAGGAAGTGATTCAACTGAGTTGCGAAACCCAGAAGAGGAAGCTAGACACCGGAAGATGAAAAGAAGACCTGTCAGCGATGAAGTTTGCGAAGTTCTGGATAGTTTGGATGAGCTAGAATCCCTTGGTAGTCGATTTGATGGCGCGAGTATCGACTTGGATCAATATCTGGAGGAATTGCAGGCGAGAGATGCTTTCAATGTTGATCTATATGCAAAGGATCTTAGTTACAACAGTATCTATGGTTTCAACGAGAACATGCTAGTTGCTGACAAGCTTCAGAAAACAATCTGTCAGGATAAAATGAGCCTCGATCAACCTTTTAGCAGTGGAACAAGAAGTAAAACTAGTTCTGCGAGTAGTCTGCCTTCAATGAGAGTTAGCGATCTTCCTCCTTCACATCAACACTCGCAATCTTTCACTGGGGATGCACATTACGAGAATATTACTAATTTTTCACCATTGAGAGGTTCTACTCTTGAGAATTTGAAAAGCAGTCCACGATCTGTTCAAGGAGCTGGACCAGGATCCGCTCAAGGATCTAGGTCAGGATCAGCTGGTTCGCACTCGAGGGATTCAAGTTATTCCAGACCTCAACAAATCTCGCCAATCGGGCATCAAACTGAGCCTCGAATTCAGCAGCACTCTCGATCAGCGAGTCAAGATTCCGCCGGATATTCTCTTTCACCAAACCGTAGATCACCTTCAAGTCAGGATTCTAATCAGTATCCCGTGCTTAAAACTCATCAAACTCAATACTTGCCCTCTTCATCTTTGACAACTGAATCCGCTCCTTATTACTATTCAGACTTGCAAGCCGGTATAAGTGCAGAAACCCAGCCGAGATCTTCCCTATTCCACACCTCAAGGCTTCCTCAACTCAACAACCAACGAGGCGATACTTCCATGAGCAAGCGAAACGACATTGGAAGAATGGTGAATCCAATCGTCAGGCAAATGCCAAGACAGATTCAAGTTGACGATATCGACGAGGCTCGGAGAATCGCTGCCGAATTAAGAAAAACGACATCTCAGTTCCTAGCAGAAGATAAGGCGGGACTTGTTGATAAGAGGAATTTTTACGAGGCAGATACACTTAGAAGAGTAAAATCTACTGATCTACTTCCTGACGATTCGCTCCCGGATATCAACACCAGAAATTTGTATCCTCATGGATTGAGAGACAAATCTGGGAGTCAGCAGATAGAGCTTCCTGAATTCCCGGTTCAGCAGACTTCGCATAGGAGGTCTAGGTCTTTGGAGGGACTTCTAGACGATGTGGGATTGCAAAACTTAGTGGAGGAAAGGAACAGGGCGAATAGGGTTCTGAGTGAAAACAGGAGTTTGGAAAGTAGAACACTGGATAGGAATGAAAACTTGGAACCTGAGGCTGCTAATCGAGTGAGTAATAATCAGGGAACTTTTGAAGGTGAAGATCCTTGGGAGCAAGATTCCCTCTGGAGAGAGAGTCTTAGAAGAGTGAGTCTGAGACATGCGAGGTCCTTGGACAATTTAGATAGTCCTCCAAGATCTACAAGAGTTGAGAGGCCGGAGTCTAAATCTAGGGCGAGGATAACTCGAGGTGCGACGTATGTTAATGACAATGTCGTCTTAAGAGAAGAGGAGAGACCAAGAGTTAAAAGAAGATCCAACGAGAACGAGAATCCAAATCCGAATGAAGTTTTGAATTCGAATCATCAGAGCTTGGATCAGAGTTTGGATCAAAATGATGATGACGATTATGAGATGTTGACAATGGACAGAATTGGTGCAGGGGGCTATGTCTGGGACCCAGAGAACGAAGCCTACAGGAAGCCGAGCACCCTCGAGAAGCATTTTTTAGTGGAAGGCAACCTTCCCCCGACTCGGTCGAACGCAGAGACGTCAGCGACCTCCGCGTCCTTCGAACTCGACCGAGAAAAGCTCCGTCAATGGGACCTACTGTCGAGCGCCTGCTTACACCAGGAACAGCAGCGCACGTCGATGGCGGACTCGGGGCGAGGGTTGCCAACCAGCGAGCAAGTATCCACAGGTCCAGAAGGCCAAGACTCGAGGATGATGATGACGAAGACTTCTTCCGAGGAGATCAAAAGAGATGAGACGAGAGAGGGGGAGTTGCAGAAGGAGTCGACGAGGGCAGGTGAGTGGCTCTTCAGGACTGGTGGGGTGGTGTTCAGGAAGTGAGAGGACCAAGCCGTGTTCCAATTCTGACTTCTGACTCGACGACTTCTTCTGCAAGATAGCGCTCCAAAATTGTAATTAGGACCTTAATTTAGAAGCCAAAATTTTGAAAAGAGAGATTGAAATAGAGGGTAAAGGTTCTATTAGTGTAGATTTTTTTTTGAAAAATGAGATTCGAACTGGAAAAAAAAGACAATTTTTCATTCGAATTTTGCACCAAAATTGTGAGAAACTACATTTAGAACATAACTTCATCTTGGTGCGAAATTTAAATTACAAGATTTTCTTTAGGCGTTTTAAAAAATACGATCAGTATTTTTTAAAAAGAAATGTACATGAATAGTTCAGTTTATTTTGCAATTTAGATTTTTAAGATGAACTTATTTTTGAAAAAATTGATAAAAAAAAGTCTATGGAATATCTTGAAATTGCTCTGTTTTTTCTGAAGGTTAGTGGATAGAGACAAAATAAAGAGATTTATAATTTTCAAGAAAGCTTCTTTAAGGGAGATCAAAATGAAGAAGATAAAAATGAAGATTCGATTTTAATTCGAAACTATTAAAAACTCGAGGCGTCTGCTTTTTTTTTGTTTTATAACGTTACCAAATTTGAATTTATTTAAATTTGGTTGCGTCAAAACTCAGGTAATTTCATTTTGAATTCTCTACATTTCTATCACTTTAATTAGAAGCTTCATCTTTATTTTCCTTTTTTCGAATCAATTCAAAATTTTTCATCATTCTTACTAAACTCTAAAAAAAAAATTTCTTCTCAAAAGCTCAAAATTAGATCCGATTACCCTCCTCGAAATTACTTTTTAAAAAAAACGCAAACTTCGTTTTGTATTGTAAAGAAAAAAAAACAACCAAGCCGGCGAATATTTCTAAGCTTGACGAAAAATAATTATGCAATGTCCAGCTTTGCTGATTACCAAAGTACCTGCGAAAACGCCATTAATAGCCATGAAATATAAGAAAAAGAAGACCAAGGCCGCTTTCCAACTTACGGTTGTCCTTCAAATAATAATAATAATATCTGTAACAGAAATAAACTCTATCTTCTTTTGATCGATAAAATTATTCTCGGAAAGAAAATTAATCAGTTTAATTGGAAATTTTAAATTGAACAAGTAAATAAGTAAATTTAAAATAAGTATATCCCGAGTTCATAAATATTTTTTACTCGAAGCTGGAAATAAGCTGAAGTTAATATGATTGTTTCTATTCTCTTCCCACCAGATAAATATTTAAAAAGATCTTCTCCATGAATCTTGACATTTGAAATCTAGTCTTTTCTAGGAAAAGAGAAAGGGTGGGAAAAATCGATTCGCGAGTTGGAACACGGCCTGGGATTGCGTGCGAGTTTGGATGTGTGAATTTGTAAATTATATCTGATTCTCAATTATTAATTATCAATCATTTATAAATGATCAACTATTATAAATATTATAAATATTTATAATTTATAAATTATAAATTATTTATAAATTTATTTAATTATAAATATTATAAATATTTATAATTTCGTTTCTAAGGTTTAAAATCGCTATTTATTCAATTGGAGTTTCGGGATTTGAAGTCGGACTACTTGAACCTCCTTTATTTTAGATTTTTACATAAATAATATTTTTTTAAAACAAGGAATTTTGATAAAATTGAATATTTATAGGTGAGAAAAATATGGGAGGTTCTACTGTAAAGGCTTTTATTTCAGAGATTGTACTCCGCATTTTCATGACTTAGAATTAATTAGAGTTAATGATGTAAATAGGTCAGTATTATTTGCTAGAGAGATTAAATGTATATACATTTTTATATTACTATTATGCCTGACTTAATCCAAAAGGGGATTTAAATAGTTTAGAACTTATATATGAATATGATCTTATCCGAAAGAAAGCGTTTTTTCTCGTTGCCTTATTTTCCAGATTCTCTTGTCCAGATCATGAATCATAAATAGATTAAATATTTTTTAATTTAAAACGAGAGATCTGAAGGAATTAAAAATGTTCCAATTATGAAGAATCTGGAAAAATTGGTTTTAGAGAGAATTTTGCCAGTAAATATTTAATCCGTCATGTTTTATGCGACGATTAACTTTAAACAGCAGTTGGGGTTTTCTTGTTTTGAAGAAAATTCTTTTAAGCTCTGGTGCAATCGGGTTTAGTCTTTGTAGTTCGTTTATCTAGGCTATGATTTGTAAATAGAGAAGTTTTCAAATTGGATTAGGTACTTTAAATTTTAATGCATCTAGACAATCAAGAGTTGTATACGATCTTTGCATTTATTAAAGTTTTGTACTATCTTTCATTTTTCCTGGATTTACTTTCCTTACTTTATTTTTATTGAAATAAGTAATAGTCTAAATAATTTTTCTCTTTTATTCCATTTATATTTTATTTTATTTTCTTGGTAATTTTTTTTATTGTATTGGATTCTTTTATTTTGAATCTTGTTGCATGTGGTAATGCATTTCAAAGAGAAAGGAAATGGAAACTCATCCGGTGAATAATTTCCCTAGTTATGAATATTGTACGTGGTTTCTAGCATTAATTTATGTCGTTTATGGATTTTGATTCATGGAGGCCCAGGTGGTCCACGAGAGAAAATTATGTATTCCGATACATAAGTGGAGGACATTCAGGATCCTGCTTTCGCCCACCAGAGCTGCATTATTTGGCCTAATAAGTTCGTTCACCTTTCCGGAAGACCATGCTGGTCTTAATCTAAAGTTGAACGTTCATTATAATTCAACAATAAAATTTATTTAGTAATTCATTTTGTTAAACATTCTGTTAATTAGAAAAATCAAAAAGAATTCAAGTTTAGAAATTTAGCGCGGACTCAAACCCTCGAGACTTGTGGAAGTCGGTAAATGTCGGTAAGAGAAATCTACTATTGAAACTCTTTCTTATAAGATTTAAAATCTATAGCTAACTGTTTAAGGCCATGTAAGACTTACCCGATTCCTACTTTACCGCCATTTTTTTCTCTGCAACGATACTTCTACATTTATTGAGATATCAAATTGAAAATTTCTAAAATTGAAGCTAAAGCATTAAGGTACGTTTATCTGGTTCTAAATATTGACATTTATAAAAAAAAATGTTTTCGAAAAATTTTTTTTCATTTTTACAAAAATTTAAGACCAGATAAACATACCATAGCATATTTTCTTTAATTTTAGAAATTTTCAATTAGGTATTTCAATAAATGTACAAATAATGTTGCAGAGAAAAAAATGTCGGTAAGGTAGGGATTGGGTAAGTCTTACATGGCCTTAACATTCTTCTAAGTTTTTTGAATATATAGAAAGGAGTAAGAAAGTGTTTAGTGTGGTATTTGTTCTACCATTTACAGATCCCTTATGATTTTTTAATAACGTGATAGTAGAGTAGAATTAATATAATGCGATGAGTGTACGTTGCACTTTGTCACGAGTTCAATAACATTAAATGTCACGAAGACAAGTTCTATTATTGTGAATGGTGCATATGCAACATGTAGGTTCTTGTACTTGTAATAGGTGTAAGAACTTACATGTCTATAGTCGATATTTGATATGTAGAAGTCGGTATATTACATCGACTGAACTTGGATTTCCGGTCACTAGTCGTTGGTCGTTACCTCAACTCCGCACTCGATCATTAAATATCAATGAGCCTACCAACGACGACCTTTCCCTTAGCCAATAGCTGGCTCCAACCCCAGACAATCGATTCCAGCAGCTATTCAGTCAGCCAACAAGATGAAACGAATATTCTACAAACAATGTACATTTCTGGTCAGACCTCATTTTTTTTCTTTTCAACTGAATCTCTTAAGGGTGATTTATATTCAGAGATATTTTTAAGAAGATTCGATGTTGATTTATAGGATAAAAGGAAGAAATGAATTATTGGAATTTAAATTTCGCGCCATTATGAAGAATCTCAAAAAGTTTCAATTTTGGCGCGAAATTTAAGAGGCGATGATTCGTTTCTTAATCTGCTTTTGGCTTACAAATTGACGTAAATTTCTATATTTTAAATGAAGGAAGGAATGACGATAGGTTTGTCAATGAAGATAAAGATTTAAATGTCACTTGTCTTTCGAGCCATTTACCTTCGATTCTTTTCTCTTTATACGTCCATTAAATATCTCTTTAATTCACCATAATCTCCTGAAGATCAGTAGTAAAGTTTTGATTCCAGTAATTCAGAAAATTGACCAGATCTTTTCCGAGAAAAAATTGAGCGGCTGATAGTAAAAAGGGGATAAAAGTATTTCGTTTGTAAAATTGGGATAAAAATTTTGCAGATTAAAAATTTTTATCTCACTTTTACAAAGGAAAGATTTTTATCCACTTTTCACATTCTGCCCTTCGATTAGCTATCCTGTTATGACATTTGTTAAAATATATGGAAGGCTTGTAATTGTCAGAGGCATAATTTCCATTTGTCCCCTCGGGTCGTTATGACTTGACGGGGCGTCAAAATTGGTTTCCATGCAAAGTAGACCGTGTTCATTAAATAAATTTACCGATGTCATTGACGTTTGCCTTTCGAATAATTTGCATTTAATTGCCGCTTAGCTTTTCAAGCAGTATGTCTGTTTTTTGATGAAGCAATCAAGAGAAGAAACTTCATATCTTTTGCTATTTAGTTTTTTAGGCAAAAAAAAAATACAAATTACATTTCTTCAAACAGATGTTGATAGACATAGAATATTTTAGAATTTTCTAAAATATTTTTAAAGGTCGAATTTAATTAAAAACATTGTAATTAACTCTATCTCAGTACGCTATAAAGAGGAATTTGAATTGTAAACGAGACTGCAGGGATTTTCAAACGAGTCATCTATAATATGTATTCTAATTCGAGTCCATCACGTTTCTTTCTTCATTGATTTTGATTAGCGTCGTATCACCCATTGAACTAGCTCATCATCCACTTTCAATGCAGGGAAATATCGATCGATTACATCATAGCTAGAGGGCCATGATTTCCTTTTTATTAAGCTCGATTAAATTTCAACTAAGTGAACATTCTCTGAATAGTAGAACTACAAAGGGTTTCAAAATATCTTTTTCTAGCTTTTGAAAATCATTTTGAACCTCTGAAAACTCTTTTTCAAATCTATTTCTAAAAAGATGATTGAGTCGAAGTCGAAATACCGTAACGCTTATTCACGAATAAGCTTATCACGAGTCTAAACTCGAAATATATCGAAAATCTTGGTTTTAAAAATAGCAGTTTTATAGTAATATTTAAAATAAACAATTAACTAATTTAATAGGACTAATTAATAAATTAATTTAATAATTAATTAACCGTTTTTTTCAAATAATACTGTACAACTATAAATGCGATAGTTTTTTTTAGAAATTGAAATCATAATTAAAGAACAAATATTACAGTAAACATAGTTAATTTTGAAAACAATCTAATAATTATTATTTTTATAACATAAAATAGACGTTGCATCAATAGTTTATAAAGTATCAGACTTTAAAGAAATATGTATGAAGTATCATGAGTTATAAACAAAAACAGTGGGTAATTATATTCTTCTAAAAAAACTTAAGTTTACAGTTTTATAATAATATTTAAAATAAACAATTAATTAATTTCATGATAATTAATCGGTTATTTCAAATAATAATTTACACAACTATAAATGTGGTATTTAAAAAAAAACACAATTAAACATCAATACAACTGTAAACGTGGTTAATATTGAAAACAATCTAACAACTATTATTTTTTATAAAGCAAAACAAATGTTGTAATTATTTAATTTATAAAATATAAGGAAACATTTTTTATAAATATATATTATTTTTGAAAATTGGTTCACTTTTTAAAATTCATATCATGTTACTGTTATTCCTATAAAACTAAAATTGTTTAAAATAGAATTTAAAGTTTTGACGGATAGAAAAGAAGAAATAAAATATCATAAATTATAGCATCTAAAAAAATTAAATGCGCGCGTTCGTTCTTGTAAAAATAAATTGGAAACGAATTTAATTACGAAGCCTTATTTAAAATCTTGGGGGCGGGTTTGATCATCAGAAACATAAGAAAAATTGCTATGCTAAAAATCAAAAGTATGAAAACAAGAATGTTTTTAAACGTATTGAAAAAAATATTAGAAAATAGTTGATTTTTTAATAAGATTTATCTGTGAAGTACTAATTTTGGGGGTCAAGTCATGCATAGTAAATAGGAAGGATTCGAGACCAATTAAAAAATTTATGAATTTTTTTCGGGCTTCAATAATGCAGCCCCTTTAAGTGATTTCTTTATGTCGCATCGTGTGCTGGCAGAAAATTGCACCAGTTTTGAAAACAATAGGGTCTGTGCATCAGAGGATACGAAAATCCTCAACGAACTGGCAACGCCGCTGGTGGCGACGAGCGCGAGGCGCGAGTTAGTAGCGGACATTATTTTCAGTATACGCTAGACGCGCGAGCGATGCGACTCGTTTCAATCGATTTGCGCGTGATTTTATTCAACCGGTGGTTTTGTACTCGCAATGTAAATAGAACTAAACTTTTTTTGTCCCCTATTGAATTTTCAAAAATAGAGTCTTTTCTCGCTTAAAAATTCACTCAGTATTTGTTCTTTCTTTCAAAAGAAAGATACACAAACCGGTATTTTTTTCTTGAAATAAAAACCGATTTTATGTCCGAACGGTCCAGTCGGGTCTTTGACCTTCATTTCTGCAAGAGAAAATTATTCTCCAGTGGTTTAATTGAAAATTAGTGATTTTCTGATTCTTTGGAAATTGTTTATTAACATTTGGTCACTGATTCAATTAGCATATATACACTGATTGAATCGGTGGTATACTTACAGCTTTTAGATTATATTTTGATAATAATATTTTCAAGAAATTAATACTTCATATCTTAATAACAATATATTTTAATAATAAAACCAGTTTGGCATTGTTTATAATTATGGGAAGAAATTGAATAATTTCACGAAATTTTTGTGTAGAAAAAAGAAAATTAATAAAAGGATGATTTGAAGGTGGAGAATTTTTAAATTCGCGCTTTTCGAAAGCTGTGACATTTCGACCAACTGACTTTCTGACGCGAGTCAATGAACGTTATTAATTCAATAAAACTATAATCTCGCCTTGTATTGATTTGTATACTGGTTAACCGACTCTTGCACATAGTGCAGAAACCAGAAATATAAAATGTCCAAGGACTTGATTTTCACCAAGACTATTTCATAATTTTATTTTAAAAATGGGCACTTTTTAAAAGAGGAAAGAAGGAAAAAATAAAAGAAATTTGGAAATTCAATAATTCGACCAATTTTAGGTATAAATAAATAAATACTAAACTGACCAAAGAATCAAAAAATCAGAGTATTACTTTCTTGTATAGGAAATGCTAGATAGAGAAGAAAATGTTTATTTAGTTATTTCACCATGCGGACAATGAACCTCCAAAACAAATGTTGTGAGTGTTTATCAGTGTTTACTCAATATTTACCGGTCCGAAATCCAAAAGACTCGCCATTTTCCGTGAAAAGCGTGACGAGGTCAAACAAGTTTAGATAGGTTTGTGTGTGTGGTGGTCGAATTTTGTTTGTTTATCCCTCAATTGTGTCGTTCCGTGTCTTCTTTCCATAGAAGAGGAATCAAATCAGTGAGCGGCTTTATTGTTCCGAAATCCAGAATGGGAGGAAAAGTTGGACTGATTTGCAGCAGCTGCTGGTCCGGAAAATTCAGTATGTATTAAAATTACAGAATTTTCTCATCCTCGAAGGAAAAGACATGAGTATTTAATACTCGCGCATTTTTTTATTTGACAAATTTTGAGGGCATGTGGTACTCTATCAAAAAAGCAATTTAGTTTCGCCATCTTTACATTTGCAATAATAAATATTTTTCAACTAAAACTAGGCCATTTACCTCCGACTATACGACACGAAGGTAAATGAAATATTTATTATTACAAAAAATTTTCACTATTCTGAGCGTAAAGTTGGCGAATGTAAATTTGCTCTTATGGTAATTAATTAATTACCACATGTCTTTAAATATGGCGTTGATGGCGTCTTAAATATTTCTCACTTCGAGAGTTTAAACCTCAATATCTTTTAAGAAAAACTGGATACCAATTAAGAAAATTGTATTTTTGAATTAAGACTGAATACTGAATTAGATGAAAAGTGAAAACTTAGGTTTAGATTCTTTTTGTCAAATAAAATTGAAGTCAGAATTTATTTTAGATGAATTTTCTGCCTCAAATGACGCATGAAAATGTCGCCCTTGAACTAGGGTGGACAATCTTGAATATTTGTGCATTGGCGCATAAAAGGCGGATGTCACGTGACATTGGTGATTCATAATTTAGGGGTGAAGTTGCATTCTCTCTGCGAAAACAGAGATCGCTTAGGGGTGAAAATAGAGGGTGATATGTTGATTTATTTTCTTGATTTGCATTATTTATTTCGCACGAGATTTGTTATTAAGATTAGTAACATAAAATATCATTGAGAAAAATAGATAAAAGTCGAATCTTATTTTCAATTTCAATTATCTGATGGATTTAGAGCTTGAAACTATCTAATTTTCGAATCGCTGTTTCGAGTTCGTTCATAAATCGTAGATAGCACCTGTAAATGCTCGAGTTTGATTTATTTCGTTCATGACGAACACCATGTGCGCAATTAGAGTGTTCGAACAGAATTTAAAGGATCTCGAATGGATTAAAAAGCCGACTAATAGCGAGCTATAAATTAAAAATAGAATAGCTGAGAGTATATTGATTATAGCGATCGTTAATAATTAATAGTAAACAGAAGTAAATAAGCGGAAAATATTTATATATAAAGAAATAGCTTTAAATGAGAAAAAAAGTAGAAAAACTTGAGGTGCTATTATGAGGAGATTCTCACCATACCTTGCGCTTCATTTTCTCCGCTTTGCGCGCTTGCATCGCTGCTATATACTTTTTTATTTAAATTAATTTATTTTCAAAATAAGAAGAAAACTAATTTACTTAAGGTTCTATTGATCTTAAGGAACACATTATCAGTGCACTCGCCCTTTGTGCTAGATATTTAATTTAAACTTCATTCAAGCTTCGTGTTTGGCAATATGGTTTTAAAAATATTCTTCAAGATTAAAAAGAAAAATCATTATTCCATTAAAAAAATGTAAAGGGAGAATTTGTAGACTTTTTTAACATAAATAATTATGTTTTTATAATTTTCTCAATGTCGGGAGTTATTTGTTGAAAAATTCATAGCGTGAGTTATTTAGCTTAAAATTGTAATATCCGTAAACAAAATTTGTAAATTAAAAAAAAAATTTGAATTTTCAATTTTAAAAGAAAATTCAAAAAATTGTTATACCAGTCTTGTAGGGCGTTCAAAAAGGAACATTTTTCATCTCTTAACTTTCTTTAATAACTTTAGTTATTTAGCTTAAAATTTTAATTTTATTTTTTTTAAAATGAAATTTTAGAAATGTTATAAATCTGACATTTTTTGTTTTATCTAAAAAAGTCATAATGATAAATTGTTCAAATATTTAAGTACTACAAATATCCGTAAACAGAATTTGTAAATTAAAAAAAAATTTTTTTTCGAAAATTGTAAAAATAATCCAAATTTTTAAATTTTTGTCCAAAATGGCTGGCTAACGAACTTGACCTTCATTTTAGGACACTAAAAGAGTATACCAAAGGCCAATCCAATTGGTCAATTCTTTCGAAAGTTATCGTGCTCACAAAATAAAATCTACAGACAGACAGACAGACACATTGGTAAAAATATGTTTTTCGGGTTCAGGGGGTTACAAAACGTGGACATTTGACAAAAAATGGGGGGGTCAAATTTTACACAAATCTAATACACATTCTCTGGTGTGAATGTAAAAAAAGCTCAAACTGTTGAATTCGAACCCTGACATACATGAACAAGGAATGTCAATTGATGTAGTTTTTAATTCTGAATTATATGAAAGAAAAAATTTTACAAGAATAAGAAGAATAAGGCAAATTGATCTATTACTTTTCTGTCTTTGTAAAATAAGGAAGATAAAGTGGTACATCTTCGATCGTAGTCTGCAAAATAGGGTCAAATAGATTCTGAGTAGTGGCAAGAGGTCAAATGTCAGTGGAGAGAAGTCGCGGTTTCGCCTCGGATTTCGCGGTTACTGTCGGTAAAGTGGCAAATAAGAAAGAGAAAAGGGAAGACGAAAGTAGAGAATGAGAGAGAAAAGAGACGGTATTTCGAGTTTCTTTGCTTGTACTCTTGACTCTGGTACAAGCAACGGTATACTCACTACTCCCGGATTCTGAATGATTATAATATTTAAATCTCGAATGGATAGGTGCATAAAAAGTCAGCTGAAAAGTAAAAACTTATAAAAAACTGTAAAAACTTTAAAGTATTACATTTCTTTTATTTTTTATATTATTATAGTTATGTTTTGTTTTAAAATCTTTTACTTTTGTCATAATTAATGTACAGTTATATATGGCGATCTAGAAAAGTAGGAAAAGGAAATGCATCTCGGCTGATTCTAGTTCAATATGCAAATGACATTTCTCAGGAAGGAGATTAGACCGGTATTGGTTAGACTTGAGTGCACCTGTTCGTCGTCATGTGAGCCGAGAGAGTCTCGATTGAGAAAGTTGATAGAAAAAAGTGGCCAGCCAATGTAAACAAAAAGGTTAGCTTCGTGCGTTCCACCTCCAAAGTCGTATATCTCTTTCCTCAATTTTTTTGTCGCACTCGTAACTGGATTCATAACGGAAAGTAGCTTCCCTTGAAAGTCGCATAAGATAAGAATTCGCAATTCTAGGAGATAAGAAGAAAATTTCAGCAATAATTGTTTTCACCTTTGTGAAGATGAGATATAGGAAAAAAATGTAGTGAACGTTCAAATGAATGAATTTTTATATTAATCGTATTTTAATTTAGAAACAGTTTTAAAATATTGATTCATTTGCGAAAGAAACTTGCAATGCCTACTGTTTTATTTTCAGTTGGAATTTCTGGATAAAATAGAATTTGGAAAAAATATTTCGTTCATTGGAACGTTCAAAGCTTTTGGTCCTTGAAAAAATGGAAAAAAATAGAGGCGCCGGCAATCGAACCCTATAGTAAAAATTGCAAACAGTAGCACTTTAGCTTAGCCAATATATGCTTTTTAAAAAACAGTACAAACACAAAAAGTATATACTTTTTACATATGCAGTACATTTTGATGTATTTTATGAAACAAATTGTATATATTAAAGTGGAGAAAAGTTATTTTAGAGAAACAGAACTGCGAAGCAGAACAGTAAGAATTTGAATAGCGAATAAAGTTGAATTCGTTGCACGCGTAGATATGGGTGAGGCTCATATTCTTGGGGAACGATCTCGCTCGTAAAACAAAGTGGGACAATCATCTTTTTAGCTTTCGTGGCTTCCTGTTTTGTAGAAAAAGTCCTACTGTTCGTTTCATTGAAGGTCGAATGGCTCTATTGAATATATAAAGACAAGAATCGTTTTTATCATTCTAATACGTATATATGGAAAATCGATCAATGATAAAAATGATAGGATATGAAAATAAGTTTAATCAAAGCGGAATTAATGAATAATAAAATGCATAAATCAATTAAAAAATGATTTTTAAAACAATGAAACCGTAGAATTTCGTGATTTTTTTTGGCCATTAATCGAGAAAGAGTCGATCTGGGCTTAATAATAAAGGGAGTGAATGAACGATGGCAGTAAAGAGTCGTTTATAGACGGTATACGTTCTTTTGAATCATACGGTAACTCAGTAGCAGGAAACGATCAACTAGATCTTTCAGTGCAATAAACTGGAGCGAGTAGGTACTGGTATCCACCATAAATATCGAGTAAAATATATTTATTACGTAACCGAGTTTCCGCATCTTCGTATCGACGGGGGTTGAGTCTCTTCTTTCGACATCGTCTTTCTTGGTGTTAGTGGTAGGAAAAAGGCCTTAGGAAAACAGGAAAATCAGCACCAAGTATCAACAGGTACACTGATACAAATGGCACAAGTACGTTCTCGACAAAAGGCTCTCGATCGATTTTTTCTATGTGATTTATGTTGGTTCAATGACCGCCCTATATTTTATAGGATCCATAAACTTTTTATGAGGGTTTTAAAATTTTTTTCTTACTGATAGTAAATTATAGTATATATATAAATTAAATAAAAAGTATATCTGATATATATCAATTTTTGTATTGATTGTATTTTAAACTATAAACTGTTCTTAAACATTAATT
>CAJFCO010000106.1:670407-685309 GCA_904066015.1 Synergus gifuensis | reverse complement strand
ACATTCTCGCACGCAATGGACTGACATATGTATATGCATATCTTTGTCGGGGCTCTCGCTCGTTTGAATGGTGTAATCGATGGTCAGGATCTTTTGACGTAACATGGAGATTCGAGGTGAGTGTTTACTGATCCCTTTGATACTGTTCAAACGAGACAGAAACCAAACAAACAGCTAGCATTTCAGAGGTCAGTCCATTGCGTGCGAGAATGTACCATTATTATGTTACTAACAATCAGGCGACTGGCACCGAGCCAATTGGCTTCCATATTTTAAGATATGGAAATATTAAAGTCGTTTCACATTACTAGCTTGAACTCTCTTAACAAAACATTCAGAAAGTGTCCAATATTAGACGAAAAAAAACTTCATCATTAATTTTCTTTTAAGATCTTATTACAAAGAAAAAACTGCTATGATTGTGACAATTATACGAAAATAGTAACATATGATAGAACTACAATTTTTGGTATTCACAACTATAAATAGTTGCCACAACTATATAGTTTTTCCCATGTAAATATTAATTGTGAATGGTGGAACTCGAGTGGAATTTTCTTGAAATAAAAATTTAATAATGTGAAGCCAGAGATGCAATTCAGTGGAGGAAATTCGTTTTGGATCAGACATTAAATATCGGACTGGTTTTAATAGGAGAAGCAACAGTACCATAGCATCCCTAGTCCGTAATTCATTGCTTTTTGTCGCAAGAGGAGACTGACATTTTTACGAGTACCGAGAAAGAAATGAAACCCGGGTGAAGCGAAGCTTGACCTCTGATTTCTTAATTTTCTCCTTTAAATCTTACGGTATTTGAGAAATGAAAGAAGATAATGATATAATCATAATAAATATTTTTTTGACTACGTTTTCTTGATTCAACACACAAATATTTTTATATTAAAGAAAATTTCTTTGAATTTAATAAATGATTAATAAATGATTTTAATATAAATTCTGGGTGCAAAACATGTGTTACTAATAATGAAGACGTAACTCTGTTTCCTAATAAAGTAATTACTATTATTAACCAATTATAAGAAGAGCGAAAGAAGACAAAAGTAGCTTGGGAGAATGAAATTATTCATGGCGAGTGGCAATGTGGTTGAATAATAACACGCCGAGTACAGAGTTGGTTTTGGGTAACTCGGTCGCTGAAAATTTTTAGTTTACGGTATTCTCAGCACGTATCGCGAACTCGACAATACTACGAAAAGGCAACGTCAATACGAAGGCGAAATACATAGAATACGACACAGATCTCTGTAAATTACACGAGGATAAAAGAAATTAGGACCTTTCAGGAATTTTATACTTAATTCAAACCTTTCTTAGTTTTTCCAGCTTTCATAAAAGTTTTTATTGAATGATGAAAGTTACCAAATTTAAGCGGGACCTTGAAATATATAACAACTGTATAATTTTCATTTAAATTGGAAATTTTAATAGTATCCCAACGCATAGGAGACCAAGAGCATTTAACCTAGGAAAGCAGTTTGAAATAGTTTTCAAATGGTCAAGATCGAGGCGAGAGAGATTTGGGGTAGTAATAAAGCGATTTATGAGCCAACCTATAATTCCGGGCTCTAATTGCACTTCGTGCCCCACCCACTATCGCCTCGCGTTGCGTTCTTCTGTATAATTTATGCGAATTGCGAGCAGACAATAGCGTGTAACGACTAGGCGTGTTACAAGATGGTGAGTGGCAACGGGATCGACGACAAGTCGTGCTATATTAGTACAACTACACACTACTATCGGTACCGTTACTAACGACAAAATCAGCGTCTGGCACGTGCTTGGACTTCTTATCAGTTCCTCGATCGTGCCTTTATAACAAGCACTAAACTTCCTCAAAAAAATTGTAATTCTTCAGTTTTTTGACGAAATCTTTCTTAGTCTTTTTACATTATAATTGATTTTTAATGAACTTTAATTATAATTGACTAGACATGATGTTCGGAAATAAGGTTGTTAACATTATTTATAATTGATGGATCGTTGATTGAATGAGTTAAGTTGATTACATTTTTCAGTGCCTTTGAATTGGGAATTAATTGCAAAAACGTTCATGAGAGGGATTAATTACGAAATGAGTTGTGGTATTATGAAATAACGCATGAGAGAATCGGGGTGCATATAGAGAGAAATATATAGGTTTCTTTTACATTAAGTTACTTCAGAGGCTTCCTTTTTATACGAGAATCTCCTCTCAACCGGAGAATTTAACTACAGAAATTATATACGATACTCTATTGCTATATTATTTCACTTCCGCGTTATTAATTGATTTTTTTTGTAATCCCTTAAAATTCTTGGAAATCTCTTGAAATTTTTAAAAACCCGTTAAAATCTCATAGAATACTTAAAAATTCTTATCTTGATCACTTCAGTATTTGGAACCCTCGATATTTCTATTTAAATTATTCCCGATAAGTAGAAAAATCTTCCTTAGTCAGACATACGTCTAAAGTTAAATTATTCTTTTAGGTTTCTATATTTGTTTTGCAAATTAATTTTCATTTTTGTTGATGTATTTATTACCTCTAATCAGTTTGTATGCATATTTTCTTTGCAAGATGGAATTTATATGCTATTTATGTTCATCCGTTAATAATATAGCTGCAATTAAATTAGTAATGCGTTCACAAATATAGGTTCATTCAATAAACCGTCATAATATTATTAATAAATTTCATTGGCTTCGTGGTTTTTTCACACCAGTGAAAATGAAGGAAGATATTATAATGTTTTATTTAAATTTATGACCGGGAATAATAATATTACAGATCACGAAATAATTGTACGCAAATGTATTCGTAGTGGAAGTGTCTCTTTACTCATATAACGAATGTATCGTGCAGTACATATAACACAAGGATTATTATAAGCAAATAACATAACAAGTAATTTCATAACATTAAATTGTAATATTACTGTGATAAATTGGAAAATCAAACTTTGGATGCTTTAGGTTGATAGAATGCAACCTTTAATGCTTTAAATGTATAAAATCCTATTTTGGATGCTTTAGATTCATAAAATCTAACTTTAAACGCCTTAAAAGCTGGAAAAATCGAATTTTGGACGCTTTCAAGTTGGGAAGTCTAATTTTGGATGATAAAGGATTGAAAAATCTTAATTTGAATGTTCACAAGAATTATTAGAAGCAAATAACACAACAAGCAATTTCATATAACATTAAATTGTAATATTACTGTAATAATTTTTCAACTCGTTCCATCGTACAGAAAAAATATAGAAAAAATACAGAATAATATGAAAAGCCAAAATTGTCGACTTATAATAGAATTTGTATGAAAGAATTCTAGTCACATGCAGTCATAGTGGAAAATTTGTCGCGTTTAGATTGAGGCTTTGTGATGGCAGGTGTGGAGCGCCACATTGTCGGATGAACAAGCGTTCACACCGCAATCGAATTATCGTACGTAACAAATTACCGCAAAGAATGCTGGTAGAATGAAAAAAATTCGATCGAGATTCTCTCTGATGGCTTTAAAAACCATTTATAGCCTATAAAGTACTCTCCGCTTTCTCTATCTTTTATATATTTTGTACGCTTCTTTAGAATGAGAATATGTATAATATTTGCAAACTTTTGAGCCGTACGAAAATGTTAAAATTGGAAAGAAGTCCAGAAATAGCGCATATTTAAAAAGAGTTGTTTTTTTACTTCGCTTTTATGTTCTATAGATTTTTGCCAAATAAGTTGATAATGAAAGAATTGGCGAAAAAAGACAGTAGGTTTTGCTTGTCTGAATTAAACAGCTTTATCTACTGAAACTACGAAAATCTGAATTATTTTATAGATTTTTGAGGTAGATAATATGATGTTTATAAGTAGATAATGTGAGTACTGGCAAGACAGTCGATCTAGCATGTCTGACTTGAACGGTTTTTTCTACTGGGGCTAAAGGAACAGTACTAAGTAGAAACAGTTTAAGTAGCCCAGACAGCTTAATTATCTCATCTTTATGTTTTCTTTATTTTCTGTAATTTTTATAGTCCCAAAATTTTGAAAGTCAGTTTAACTGAAAGCTTACTTTTTATAAAGTAATCAAGTTTTATGCACAATGTCATCGCCTCTAGCGGCGTGAAAGATGAAAAAAATGTTTTGTTCGTTTTGATGAAAGCCAATCCTAATCCAGTAAAACAGCGAATGACTAGTTCACTATCAAACGTCTGTTCTCATTCGATTGCCTGCCATTCATGTGTGTTCGTTTTTCTCCGGCCTCGCTTCCATTTTATCACCGCGAAACATTAAATTACTTTTCTACAACAAAACGTTCGGGCGAGGAAAAATATTAAGAGAAAGGGATATGCTTAAAGAGAAGTTATATAAATTTTTTGGTCCAAGAAATTTGCGGGAAACGCTCGGGAAATGAAATCGTACAATTTCGCCGTACTGAGAGATTTTCTCGTCGAAAATCAGAGGTGACTCAAGTCCTCCGGTATTCCCGCGGAATTCGTACGAGCCATCGCGAAAATTTCCAAGGCTTTGAATGCATTTTTATGAAATATGCATTCCACTTGAACAGACTGGGCCACTGGGGTTTCCAGATTACAAAATATCTCCGAAAATGTACTTTTTACGTAATAAAATTTTTATGAGGCATTTTAGATATATTATTTTATTAAACTCTGGGGAGTAGAAAATCTAGGCTTTTTTTATTTTTATCAATTGTTTTTGATGACTTGAATTTGTGGAAACTAGGTGATAAAGGGGTGTAAAACTCTTTTCTTCTTATTTACATGCACACCTAAAATAGATTCGGTGGTGAATCACTCTTTCCCTTTACCCTATAGGGGTTGACGACTGCGTGCCTTCATGAAATACATGGGAATCTCTCGTGAAGCTCATGCATTTCAAATGAAAACTGCTACACTAGTGGCACGTGTATTGCTGCGCACATAGCACTGCACACAAATTCATACTGCACTCCCAGCTACGTTAATATTCATTCTACAATTGCGAGTTGCGAGTTGCAAACTCGCTCGTTCGTTATGTCTCCTGCTTTCGGCAAAATTTTTTTTTCCTCTTTGGCATTATACAACTAACCTCTTTTTGGTATTTTAAAATTGCTTTAAATTTCAGCTATTGGAATATTCTGGTAATATTAAATTTGAAATTATAAAATCACGTTTCTAGTAAATCTCTTTATCTTCATATATATCCTATCTTAAAAAAGTGGTGTCACGAAATGTCTCGAAAATCTCGCATACATTGTTATTGCAAACCTGATTGGCTTTTGAATGACTTGAAGTTGAAAGAAGAAAAACAAACTAATGGCGCAAAAAAATTTCAGAAAAACCTTCGAAATACTTTAAAATTTGTTAAGATTTCTTAAAACTCCCCAAAACCTCTTGAAATCCTTCAAAAATTCACAAAAACGATTAACATCAAAAATGTCTTGAAATCCAAGTTGAAACTCGTAAAAAGTTTTACAAATTCCTAAAAATATCTTAAAATTTCTTAACATTTAAAATCTCTTAAAGTCTATAGAAATCTTATCAAATTCCATAAAATCCTTAAAAATTCTACAAAATCTTTTAAAAATTAGAAAAATCAATAAAATTACCTGACAACTTTAAAATTCTTTAAACCCCATAAAATACTCTAAAACTTATAGAACTCTCTTGAAATCTTTTAAAATTTGTAAGAACTTGTTAAAATTCTTAAAAACTGTTTAAAATATTCTTTAAATTATACGATAACATTTAAAGTTCCTTGATGTCCTTTAAAATCTAATAAAATTATTAGAAATTTCATGAAATCCTTAAAATTCTATAAAATCTTCTAAAAATATTTTTAAAATTATAAAAATCTCTTGACTTCTTTTAAAATTCCTGAAAATTATATTACAACATTTAAAATTCCTTAAAGTTCCTTAAAATACTCTGAAACCCTTTGAAATCTCTTAAAATTCCTCGAAACTTCATAAGATTTAAAATCCCTTAAATTCTCTTAAAACGCTGAGAAATCTTTTCAAATCACTTAAAATTTCATGAAAACCTTCGAAATTGCTTAAAATTCGTCAAGGTTTCTTAAAAATCTTGACGATTTCTTAAAAATCCAAAAAAATCATTAAAATCACAAATCTTTTGAAATCTATGTCAAAATTAACAAAAATCTCTAAAAATTCATTTTAAAAAACTCTTGAAATTTCTTAACATTTAGAATCTCTTAAAATCCTTAGAAATCTTATCAAATTTCATGAAATCCTTAAAAATACTACAAAATCTTTTAATAATTAGAACAATCTAATAAAATCTCTTAAAATTTTACCACAATCTTCGAAATCCTTTTAAATTCTACAAATTCTTTTAAAAATCATACATGTATAGAAATTCTTTTGAAATCCCTCAATAAAATTAGCTGAAAAACTTTAAAATCCTTTAAACCTCATAAAATATTTTAAAACTCATAAAAATCTCTTGAAATCTTTTTAAATTGATGAAAACCTTTTAATATTCCCATCAGAAACTTCTTGAAATGCTTTAAATTTTACAATAACATTTAAAGTCTCTTTACGTCCTTTAAAATCCATTTAAATTATTAGAAATCTCGTTACATTCCATAAAATCCTGAAAATTCTATAAAATCTTTTAAAAATCAGAAAATCCCTTAAAATTATTAAAAAATCTCTTGACTTCTTTTAAAATTCCTGGAAACTTCACAACAGGATTTAAAATCCCTTAAAATCTCTTAAAACACTCAGAAACCTTTTCAAATCACTTAAAATTTCACAAAAATCTTCGAAATCGCTTAAAATTCGTTGGAATCTCTTAAAGTTTTTAGAAACCTCTTAATATTCCTCAGAATTTCCAAAAATTTTAAATCCCTTGTTAGCTTTAAAAATTCTCTTGAAATTTCATGAATTCTGTTAAAATTTCGCGAAATATCCTGAAATACCTTAAAATTCAGAGTAATCTCTTGAAATACCTCTCCAAAAAATGATGTAACGAAATGTCCCTAAAATCTCGGTTAAATTGTTGTTTCAAACCTACTCTCTGAATTTGAATCAGCAAAATTTCATTGATTTTTTAATGACTTGAAATTCTAAGAAATTAAATAAATAATCGTGCGCGTAGCGCACGTGTTGGTCTGCTAGTAATCTTAAAATAATGGTGTAACAAAATTTCTCGAAAATCTCTCCTACATTGTTGTTGCAAACCTGATTGGCTTTTAAACGACTTGAAGTTTGTAATAAGAAAAATAAAATCATCGCGCACGTGTTTGTTTGCCCTCGTCCCTTAAAATTTCAAGAAAACCTTCGAAATTCCTTAAAAATGTTTAAAACTTCTAAAAATTCCTAGAAATCTCTTGACGTTTCTTAACATTTAGAATCTCTTAAAATCATTAGAAATTTCATCAAATTCTATGAAATCCTTGAAAATTTTATAAAATCTTTTAAAAAGTAGAAAAATCTCTTGAAAATCCTTAAAATTTTAAGAATACCTTCAAAATCTTAGTAAACTCTGCTAAATCTTTTAAAAATCATAAAAATCTTTTGAAATCCCTCAATAAAATTCTCTTACAAATTTTTAAATCCTTTAAATTCTATAAAACATTTTGAAAGTCATAAAAATCTCTTAAAATACCTTAAAATTATTACAAATTTCGTAAAATTTCATAAAATCCTTAAAAATGCCAAAGTTTTTTAAAAATCATTAAAATTTTTTTAATTCTCTTAAAATTTCTGGAAATTCCTTGAGAACGTTTAAAATCCCTTAAAATCGCAAAAATGTTTTTTTAAGTCTCTTAAAATTTCACGAAAACCTTCGAAATCGCTTAAAATTTGTTAAAATCTCTTAAAATTTTTAAATTTCTTTAAATTCTTTAAAATTCTATGATAACAATTAAAATATCATTATATCCTTTAAAATCCATTAAAACTATTAGAAATCTCATCAAATTCCATCAAATCCTTAAAAATTCCATAAAATCTTTTAAAAATCAGATAAATCTCTTGAGTTCTCTTAAAATTCTTGGTTTCATGAAAACATTGATGGGATAAAGTTTGATGAAAGTTTCAGTTTGAAAGATTTATTTCAGCACTTGTAAGATGAAATTTATATTTTTGACCCTCATAATTCTCGTGCTTTAACGTATGATTTTTGAAATTCAAAAAATTCAATTTTCATCGCATTCTTGTCTGACAAGCAACTGATGCCTCTTTCTCGTATATTGCATATGTGTCACCAGTAAGCGCCATTTGTCTTGTGTTCTGAATTCCGGCACTTTGCCGGAGAGTTATGCATTCTCGCACGGCGGGGAATCCCATAAGTGTCGGCAACCGGTGACAGAAAAAAGGCTGTAAGGAAGTGGATGGAAGGGATGGAAGGGAAGAAGAATTTGTGAGATTCTATCTCGAAAAGTGGAACAGAAGTTTTATTTTGTTCGTAAATTCTTTGAGCGCCTTCAAGTTGGGAAAATATACAATTTTGAAAATCATAAAGCTGGAAAATTCAATCTCAAACGTTTTTCAGATCGTAAATTCCACTTTAGATGCTTCTAAGAAAGATGCTTCAAAATGGAAAAGTTCAACCTTGGACGTAGTTAAATTTGTATAATTTTAACTTTTCTGTTCATATAAAACAACTCTTATTTTTCAAATCCGCTTTAAAAAAGCACTATAAAATTCTCGCGTATAATTGACCCTAAATGCTCTTTTTCCTCGGTTGGGAATTTCGAAGTACGAAGCCGACAAATTGTTTCGCGGAATCTCTGCCTTGGTTAGTTCCTTCATCCGGAAACCACGTCATTATATTACTGTCGGAGACAGACTTTGAACGATGCAAGGTCTCCAATAAAGCTGAAAGCTTTCTGCTCGTGTAAACACGACAATAAGCATTTGAACAATTAGCGGGCTGCTGTTACGATTGGGTGGAATTCAATATGACAACCATATTAGACCGTTTACAAATTTTAATTATTGAACTGTAAAATTAATAATAAATTAGTTTTATGTATAAGTAAAAATTCAACCCTTGAATGCTTCCGACTTGGGAAATTTGCATGTGGAAAAGTCTAAGCTCAACTTATGGTGTTTGAAAAGAATTATTTAACGCTAGAAAGTTGCCAGCACTATTTTATTTAATTATTGGACTTTATAGCTGAATTAAGATAATTACAGAATTCAGTTTCCGTACTGTAATTTAAGTAATTAGATTCTTTTTCTCAAAGGAGGCGACCGAGGGTTGTCAAGGTGAATTAGATGTAAGCAAAATAATACTTTTGTAACTTTAGAAGACTTTAATTAGAATTTTTCTCTTTGTTTCGAAGGAAAAGGAAAAATCCTACTCCAGTTTTTTTAATTAAATAGATTGGAAGAATAATTATTTAGAAGAGGGATATTTGTGAAAAATTCATTTTTAAGGAATATTGAGTTTAAAGGTTGAAAAGAATTGAAGTTGGATTAGATTGTTTTATTTTGTGTTTCAGCATCTCAATCAGGATCCGTTATTGGACGGGATCCACTTGCATCAAGAGCTGTAAGCACTTCTCAGCTTCCCCAGAAAACGCTAACACAGTCACCACCAACCCACGTTTCAACACTTCCGCTTCCGCGAAGCAGTGGAGTTGGCCATCGTCAGCAGCCACTTCCGGTTCACCAATCAACACAACAATCCACGAAACAAACAAATCATATAAACCTAATTAACTCGCAGGCATTAAAAGCTGCCAGCAGTGGTGATGTGCGTCTCAATTCAACCCTGTAAGTATTAGTTAATTAAATAAACTTTAGGTGCTTTACAATCACAGATCAGAAAAGTACAACTTTGGAGGCCTTAAAGTTGGAAAATATAACTTTGAACGTTTTTAAGATGGAAAATTCCACTTTAAATGCTAATAATCTAAGATGGAAAATTCCAGTTGAATTTTCTTGTTCGAATGCTTTCCAAGTTTAAATTTTTCAACTCAGAAGCATTGAAACTTGAATTTTTCACCCAAGAAGCGTTCAAAGTTCAATTTTTCGACTTGAAAGGATTCAAAGTAAGATCAAAGTGAAATTTTCCATCTTCAATGTGTGTTCAAACTTTAAATTTTACGACTTGAAAATATCAAAACTTGAATTTTTCCACCTCAAAAAGATTCAAAGTATAATTTTCCACCTTGGGAGTGTTTATTCAATTTTCCACACCTTTCAACTTTTTTAAGATGGAAAATTCAACTTTAAATTGGAAAATTTCAGCTTTGAACGCCATCAAGTTGGAAAAGTGTATTATAACTTTGGAAGATTGTAATTTCGGAAAAGCTTCAATTCGGAAATTTCAATGCTTTATATTTAGAGAGGATCAAATTTAAAACTTTCAAGTTGGAAACGATCAGAATTAAACGATTCGCGAAATCAGCTTTTCCCTTTGCTTTTTATTTTCTTTTATTTGTCTCGCATTCGAAATAATTCGTCTGATTCGAAATAATGTGTCTCTCGTTCATTCGACTCTTGCCACCATTTCGTCTGGAATCCTCTTATAATTATTAAAAAGCGGATTCCAAATACGAGATTCCTTTTATATAATGAATGCGTTTTTGCCTCCTCTTTTCTCGAAATAAAATACTAATTATTATACTCAATATTATACTAATTATACTTAAATTTAGATTTATTATGGGTCAAAATAATTTTTTTAATAAAAAATTATGTTTCTCTAATGTCTTAACTTTGCTTTAAATAATTTCTTGAGTATGATTAGTTTTAATATTGTGTTAAATCTTACTATTTGAATATTTTAATCCCCTTGGCTATTAACTCATGCATAAAAGTAGGTCGTAAATTATTCGAGCGAGATATTTTTCAGCACTAATTGCAGTCATTATTCGCCACTTCTTCCGGTTTCCTCTTTCCACTACTTTACTTTCATTTTCTTATTTACCTTGGCAATATTACTTCTTCCGGCGTTTTGTTTCTTTTGACTCCAAAAAACGGCGAGACTAAAACGATTATAACGTTGCCACAGTTCTTTCATTAATTCTGTATTCAGGATTTGCTGAATAATTTTCGAATAGGCTCCTATTTTTAAAAATTTTAAATACATCTAATTAACGCGAAAGAGTTTTACAAGTTTATTTTTAGCAGTGAGTTGTTTATAACGGTTTTACAAATTTTTCGTTCATTTAGTAACATTCTGAAGTTGAAAGAATTCAACAATTGACAATGATGACAATTATAAGAACAAAATATCTTATTTCTAACGTCTTCATTTTTTTCAGGGAATCTAGAATTTCATCACCAAGTGGTCAATCTTCTCAACGATTAGTCAGTCCATCCTCACATTTAAGAGTGATCTCGCCAATCGATCATCGAGTTTCCAGCCCCAGTGATAGCGAACGACAATTACATAGCCCAAGTAAGTATTTTTGATAAATAAAATCCTATAAATTAAATAAATTATTCAAATCTGAACCTTAATTTTTCTCAAAATAGAATTAATAATGGGTTTATGAAGATAATGTGGTTTATCAGAAAGATATTTATTAATAAAACATGTCATGCTTGTGATATAATATAATTACTAATTAATGATCGTTTATAGATTGGTTTGTGAAAGTCCTTAATTATTCAGAGTTCAGCGGGGAAATTAATTCGCAAATGGTGGAAGCAAATTAGAATCGAGAGGACAATATTCGTGACAAGTTGACATCTTCATTTTAATTCTGATGGATTTTCATTTTCCCAGAGAGCACATATATTCTCCAAAGTTGGAAATTTGGAGACTGCCTTCGGCATTTGGTCGAACTCTAAAATTAATTCGAGAGCATGCCGAGGAAGGCGTTAATATCTCGAGTTCAAATATCAAGTCCCTTAACGTTTGAATAACCGCCTCTCGCTGGAACTAAATCCAAACTTTGAAGCCCTTCGAAGGACATAAATTGAATCCTGGCAGAGGTTGAGGGTGAATTATTCAAATTTCAAGACATTCCATGACTCTTGATTTCATATATGTATATAGGTACAATCAAAACACAGATAACATTAAACACTAATATTTGTCTAGTCAAATAAGAAAACTTTCATTTTGTCTTATTCAAATATCAGATGGTTTAACTGATTTTTCGAATTCTAATGCGTTCAAGTTTTTAATTTTAGGATTTGAAACCAAAAACTTAAATTTTCAACCTTAAAGTTTCCAAAATGGAATTTTTCACTGTAAAATGTTTTTAAAGGTGAATTTTCCACCGTTCAATTTTTCAACTTTACCAGCATCTAAAGATAAATTTTTCCATCTCCAATGCGCTTAAAATTTAAGTTTTCTTATTTTAGAGAATTCAAACTTCAATTCTCTACTTTAAAAAGGTTCGAAGTTGATTTTTACAATTTCAAAGCGTTCAAAATTTTAATTTTCCGACTTGAAAGCATTGAAATTTTAACTTTCCAGCGTTCACAGTTTCAATTTTCCGACGTGTATTTCAATTATGGATAATTCGGTTACGAGAAATAAGAATGTGAAATATTTTCTAGGAAGCAATTTTTCATGATTCTATGAATAAGCTCGGACTAGAAATAAAAGCAGTACAATTTATATGTGGACACAGGACACTGTCAGCGACACACGTTACGACATTTTCTAAGAATCTTCTATATCGGCAAAGTAGGCTAAAAGCTAAAAGTTTTTAAATAATAAATAATTCATTCCCAGGAGTTAAACTGTGAGCTAAATGGGTTTAAGTAGAAGTCTTACAGCGAATTGCACTCCATTGATTTTCTCCATATTACACTCGCAAAACACCACCAAGGTACATGACACTCTCTCGTTTTGCTCCCAGGAAACTGGAGATTTCAGAAACTCCACAACCATAAGTCACTCCTTCTATATATTCTCCTGGAATATTCAACAATTATTTGCTATGCTCCACTTTAAAACCTTAATTGTCTTTTCAAATTTACAAAGTAATCCCTTTTAAACATTGGCAAGGGATTTTTAAGCTAGTGATTTGGAAATTTTGAATTATCAAGAGCCATTATGTTTGAAGATTTAATATTTTTAATTCACAAAGCTTATATTTAAAGCTCGTATCATAAAAAAATCGTAAGCAGCTTTATTTAGGATTGTTTTATTATAAATTCTCTTTTATAAGTCTAGTTTGTAAAATAAAATGTATTTGGCTTTCAGAGAAGTTAGGAATCGTACTTAAAACTTGAGTTAGCTCTAGAGGGAACTTTACTTTTCGGTTAGTTGAGGATTTAAGATAAAAAAATCTTTAAATGTTTGAATTAATCTCGTTTTATTTACTAAAATAAATTGAAATCTTTTCAGGCGAGAGAAGTACGACTAGTCCATTGAGAAGGGAAGTGGATCGAGGTGGAGGCGATTTAAGACAAATTCAGAGAGTCCGAGAATGCATCGAGCTTTTACATAAGCGGGTGAGTGTTGAACAAACGATTTTGGAAACTGAAATGGATCTTTCGGTTGGCTTGGATAAGTTTTATAAATTTTCGAAGCGCCAGATTGAACTAAAAGAATAAAAAGATAAAAAAGAAAGAGAAGTAAAGATAAGTTATGAATTTTAAATTGAAGAATTTAATTTTTTATTAAACATTGAAAGAAAGAGGCAAAATATTTTCATTTATCTTTATTGAAAATGTCGGTTAGCATAGGTATTCAAGTGTATTTTGAATTATCAGAGAGTTTTCTGAAATTTTTTTCTAATTTCAATGAAATTCTCCTTTCGATGAAATGGATTACGGACAGGAAACCCGATGTAACAATAATGAGCCCTTATTCTGTAGAACAGTAGTTATCCGAGCGAAGTACTAATTACATTTTGAACATTCACTAGCTCGGAAAGCAATAATATTATAGCCTCAAATACTACAAACCAGAGCTTCTCGTGTACAGACATGCAACTGTTGCCTCAGAGCTTAATATTAATTACAATAGACATCCTTGATTTCTATAACTATGCTATTTTAATGTGGGAGTCTAATTAAATTAGTTTGTTATATTCTCAAAGTTGAATCTTCCATTTTATATTTCGAAATTTGAATTTTCCACCCTAGAAGCGTTCAAAGTTCAATTTTCTCTCTGAGAAGTGTTAAAAGTGGAATTTTCCACTTTAGAAGCATTCAAAGTCAAAGTTCTCCGACTTGAAAATATTTAAACAGTAATTTTCCCCCTTCAAACCATTCAAAGCTCAATTTTTCGACTTAAAAATATTCAAGCTTGAATTTTCCATCTCACGAGCATTCAAAATATAATTTTTCACTTTAAAGGTATTCAAAGTTCAATTTCCCACCTTAGAAGCATTAAAAATATAATTTTCCATCCTGGAAGCGTTCAAAGTGAAATTTTCCATTTTAGAAGCACTCAAAGTCAAAGTTCTGCGACTTAAAAACATTTAAACAGAAAATTTCCCCCTTCAAAGCTTTCAAAGCTCAATTTTTCAACTCGAATAGGAACAAAGTTTAATTTTTCCGATCTTAAACTATTGAAACAGAAACTTTCCACTTTATAAGAGTTCAAACTTTAAATTTTTCGACTTGAAAATATTCAAGCTGTAATTTTCCTCCTCAGAAACATTGAAAGTATAATTTTCCACTTTAGAAATGTTCATTAAGGTTCAATTTCCCATCTTAGAAGCATTAAAAATGGAATTTTCCAACAAAAATGCGTTCAAAATGTAAATTTTAAACTTAAACATATTCAGTTTGAAGTTTTCGGCCTTAAAAACTTCCGATTTCTTCTTCCCAGGTATTTTCTTTCTTTCCTATCTTTTTCCTTAAGGGCAAATACCAAATTATGACGTTACGAATTACCGACCGGACAATGTATTTCTTTTCCACTTTCTTATTTTTAAATTAAGTAAAATATCTCGTTGAAAATTTGAGAGATGAAAGAAAATATATTAGCCGACCACTCTCTGGTCCCTTAGAGCTCG
>CAJFCO010000106.1:564106-669854 GCA_904066015.1 Synergus gifuensis | reverse complement strand
ACCAGACAGCGGTTGGCTAATATATTTTCTTTCATTTCTCAAATTTTCAACGAGATATTTTACTTAGTTTAAAAATAAGAAGGTGGAAAAAAAATACATTATTCGGTCGGTAATTCGTGACGTCATAGTTTGGTATTTGCCCTTAAAAATTATATGAATTAAAAACCGGATTTTGATCACAATTGAGAATTCGTGCGCAATTCTGAAACACTGACATGATTCCTGTGCGCGGGAAGCATTTCAGTATGAAATTCTAGTCTCTGATACAACGGTTAGAGTTGCGGTATATGTTGTTGCGTATAGTGGTGAATATATGCTGTGAAAAAGAAGAAAAACGAGGCGTTCCATGCAGTTTATAGTGGGAAGTTTGAAGGAGGGAAGCGAAGAGATAAAGAGAGGAGGGTAGATGGTGAGGTAGAGGGAGAGAGTGAAAGATAAAGCAAAAAGGATTAAGAGAGTCGAGAGGTCCAGGGGTCGATGCTGCGACACGGTGCCGTGGTCAGTATTGGTCAGTAAAGGTACCGTGCCAGAGGCTGAAAGACCGCAACAGACTCCTAGAAACTTAAAATCACCTCTTCCAAGTTCCTAACAAATATTTTTCCATGGTGTTGGAGCCAAGTTCTAATCTAAAAATTCGATTTCTTCATTTTACTCAACAAATATTAAATTTCGAATTTTTTCCTTCTATAGAATTAATCAATTTTTATCTAAAATTATACGTACAGAGCGAGAAAATATCTAATTCAAATATTTTTTAAGTAAAATGAAAATATTCAATTTTTATGTTAGATTTTGAATTCTTCGTTTTATGCAAAAAGTATCGAAATTAAATATTTTTTCGCTCTGTATGCAGTTTTATATTTGAAAAAAGATTAGCGCTATAGAGCAAAAAAATATTTATCTATAATTTTCGTGAGTATGGAATTTTCAGCTTAACTCTTGGGTCCAACGCCCTTAGGTCAGATTTATATTTGAAAGAGAAATTAGGATAATAAATCAAAAAATAGCTGTCAAGTTGTATCAACTTTTGTGCTCATTCAATGAACACTTTGCTTCCTTATAGAGGAATCATTATGTATTCTTTACATCAGCATTAAATTTTGATTATTTGAGAAGTTATATTCGAAAAATTCATTTTCGAAAATTACAATAAAGCATAACTTTTTTATTTTTTAATGAAATGCATTAATCTTATAGATCAATCGATTCGTCTGGACACAAGGAATCTTCATTTCCTTTACACCAGATTAAAATTTTTATTATTTGATAACTTATATTCGAAAAATTGATTTTTAAAAAATTAATTAAGCATAACTTTCTTATTTTTCAATGAAATGCATTAATCATATAGGTCAATCGATTCGCTACGATGAAAGAAATCTTCATTTTCTGTACATCAGCTCTCAATTTTGCATATTTGAGAAGTTATAGTGGAAAAATGAATTTTTCGAAAATTATAAAAGTACATTAAATTTGTAAAATTAAATATTTTGGTAAACCCTTGTAAAACAATTCAACTTGGTAAATAGTTTTATATAAGCATTCTAAAGATATTGCAGGATCGTTAAAAGCGTGACATACATACACACACAAACCCACAAGCACGCACACAGACATACATACATACATACATACATACATACATACATACATACATACATCCGGACAATTTTTCAGGACATCATATTAGATATATTCCACTTAAAATATGTTCAAAAAATGGATTTTTGTCACCACTACAAAGCTTCCTCTATGAGGAAGCAATTAAAGGAAGATAATGAGAAAAATCAAAAACAGATACATAGAACAAAAGCTTGAAAGGCAAAAAGAGGAATTTCAGAAGGAAGAGAGGTAAAAGGAAGAAACTGGAAGAACAATGTATAAACATTAAAACTCGATTCCTTTTCTCTTTCGAATTTTTCTTCAAAGATCTTATCCAAGCATTTCAGTTCAGGAAAAGTGTTCCTGCCTTCATCACCAATAAGTCTTGCTCTCGACAGATGGAGGAATCACTCCAATGCGAGAAGAAGACTTTTAAGGAAAACGTTTTCTCGCAATCATGATTTGTCACACGAATGGCAATCGTTTCGCGTTCTTCACTACTGTAGAATGAATATGCGCATCTCTTCCCTACTTTTGGGGTTTGGAGATGGGGAGTTGAGTCAGATAAGGGGCTGTCTTTTGTTGAAAGCTTACTGAGAAACGCCCGACTTTCAACCAGCTTGTCATCCACAGCAGGTGGGTTACAGGCACTTTAATATAACTTCGATTGTGGGAAACCGAGAGGAAGAGGATTGGGAGAAAACCCTTTGAGGTACTCTTAATCGTCTAAAGTTTCGAGTTTAATTACTAACTTAAGACTAATTATCTCCCTTCCTTTCTTTATTCTATTATGTACATCCCACAAATTTCTTTCTTTATTTCCTTTCTTTCCCTTTCAATGATATCTCTTTTCTAATTGAATACCCCTAAAATGATTTTTATTAATGATAATTTCCGGCCAATAATTTTTTTGAAAGAAAAAAACAATTAAGTGAAGGAAGAGAAGAATGAGAAATAAAATATGACCAATAAAAATACCTTATCGGAAGAACGTCCACCCTTTGGTCCAAATCTTTCCGAGTTAAGAAAGTCGCCCTATCGACAAGTTTTAATGGTGGTAGATTCTGATATCGCAGTTCCTTTCTAGCTGTCAGTTTTCACGGGGAATTAAAAAGTTTTCCTCTCTTTTTTAGAGTCCCTTCGTTCGCTGTAGAAAGCACGTCTTTTTTAATAGTCAAAAAAAGAGAGAAAAAACTTTTCATGAGAAAGCTCACCCTTCTCTGATTAATATCAAATTATTGATTCTGATTTTCCGATAATTGAACACGTTTCCTTTCTAGAAAAGTTATCTTGAAACTCGGGTGAGAAAATCTGAAACAATATTCGACGATTAAATCGGGATTAAATACAGCTTATTCAATAAAAATTGTAGTAAATGTTAAATTTCGCAATTTTAGAGGCCGGTATTAAGGCCGCAATTAAGAGGCCGGTAATGGTGAAGAAACCAGTCTCAGGGTCGAAACCCTTTAGGCTCCCTACAGGACCGCTTTGGGAAAAAGTTAGGAAAAATAAAAATTTTTTAATGTTATCAAGTTTGAATATTAATTAGCAGAACTTCCTCAGGTTATCCCCTTTTCTCTTCAAGTTGTTTAATTTCCAAACCTCTTCACAAAAGCTTCGGTTTTTATTTGTTAGTTTCACATTTCATTCATTTTTAATTATTTAAAAATCATTTTTAAAATGCAAGTTCAAAATATTGAGATTGAAAGTTATCCAAATTTCGATCAATAGCAATTTTAGAGTGTCCGAATTTTGGTCAGTTAAGATTTTAGGGTGTCCCAACTTTAAAACATTAAAATTTGTAATGTTCACAATTCAACCATAAAATCAAATTCAAACTAAAGACAGAGAAGTCATTGTATATTATTATATGTAATTTTGAAAATTTTTTGGGAATTTAAATCTGTGAAAATGTATTAAACATTTCAAGAAACTTTGAAAATGAGAGTACTCTCAGATTGCAAGTGTCCATCCGATTTCCTCGTTCACCTGTCTTGTCCTTACGGTTTATATTTGAATTTCCGATCGTTCCGGATGTTCCGACCGTTTCCATAATCGAGCGATAAGAGCGAGATGGAGAACGTGATAAGATTCATAAGGGTTTCCACAATCGAGAAATTCGAACGTGACTTTATTTCAACGAAAGGATAATGTCTAGGACAAGCAAGAATTCTGATTTCCTCAAAATGTGGATTCTGACCAAGAAAAATACAAGGAAGTCGCTTCCATTAAAAGGACAATATGTTCTTCAATCAAACAATAACAAAAGAGAAAATGATTTAATTTCAAATATTTTACCCGTTCTCTTTTATTTTTGATAACTGAATAAATATTTGATTTTTCTCTGATAAAAGAGAGAATTGGATCTTATTCTCATTGAAGAAAATTGAGACTTTTACAATAGAGAAATATATATTGGAAAAAAAAGTAGAAAAGTAAGAAAACGGTGAAGAAACAATACAATGAATAATCAATATTATTCGAATTGATAATACTATCGAAGATGAAAATTAAAACGAGAATTTTTATTATTCAGAGCACAGAGAACCACTGAAGAATAAGAAAACACAATTCAGTATTTAAAACTAGTCTCCAAGAACTTCGAAGAATCGTCCCTTGCAAGAAGCATTTTTTAACGATTGTCGAAATTGTGCAAATTTCTGATTGAAGGATTGGAACTAACGAGATCTGGATTTTTTTGGAGGTGACTAAAGAACTTGATTGGATTTGTTTAAATTTGGCAAGGTTCGTTTCTTCCAAGGGAAGAAAAGTAGACAGCCAGACGGAGTTGGTCTTGAAGGAAAAAAGGACAAAACAATTTTAGGAGGGGGAGGTCTTGTAGTATGGAAGCCTGGTGCACTCTGGGTACTGCAGGAGTCGATGAACAGGACAAGAAGCGAATCAAACTCACCAAGAAGCTAGTCTTTCAATAGCCGGATCTTTAGAGTAAACCACCTCTGCATTAATTTTTAATTCTGTTCACTTTTGTAATAAATAGTTGCCTCTTAATTCAATTTTGCTCTCTGGGATTTTCACTGTAGAAAAGTATTCTAAAGAAAGCATTAAAAAATGGATAACAATAAATAAAAAAGGAGGAAAAACTAATTAGTTTAAAAGAGCTCTAGAAATAAATTCAGTGGAGTTTGAAAGTTCGAAACACTTTTGGGATGATTCTGTGGAAAAGTCACGTTGTTTTAAAGGGGAAAACTTGAATGCTAGTTCGTACGTATTTACGACTGTTTGTTCAAAAAGATACACGACCTCTGAAAACATCTCGAGTGTGAAGCCTATGTACGTTGTTACGTTACCTCGTAATGAAGACGAGGCCACGATTGTAAAGAGTTTCAAAGAAAAAAAATGGAAAGAAGGAATAAATGGGAATAAAGGACAAAAATGGAAAAAAAAAATGAAAAGGTACGAAACGAGTATAGGTATGTGCGAACCGAACTTTAAGGTTGTAAAAAAATTAATTTAATGAACATATGCGCGAGGAAATGCTCTAAAATGAATTTAAATAAAAAAAAGTTTATTAAAAGGATAATTAAAGTAAGTACAGTGATAAATGAAAATGTTGATAGTAAATTCTTTGTGGTTCTTTGGGTTTGTAATTAAGTTAGCAAAGAGCTGTAACTAGTGTTGTTAGAAAGGTACATTATATTGTGTCCAGGGCACGAGGAGAAACATTTTTTCCAGAAGTCTTATAAACTGTCGTCATAAGCCGAGAACGAGTAAGACCTCCTTGCCTTACGAGGTATTTGCACCGTGTGCACAATCGTAAAGGCGAGGTACTACCATGATAATGGCACCCACATGAAATCTTTGATAGCGCCACTGAGCGTTTTACGATCTTTCCTACCCTGTTTTTCTTGCCTTAAATACATATAAAACACATACAAAGTTTAAAATGCCTTAACTTTACGCCTACAAAATGGTACACAGTTTCCCGCAGGGACGCATTTACACACTTCTCAAAAAATACTATTTTAATTTATTTTTTGAATTCTTTCAAATTCCTTTCGAATTCTTTAAATAATTTTGAATTAAGGGCGTTGGACTGAAGTGTTAAGCTCAGAATTCCAATTTTATTCAACGAAAATTATAGATAAATATTTTTTCGCTCTGTAGCGCTAATCTTTTTTCAAATAGTGAAAAAATATTTAATTTCGATACTTTTTGCATAAAACGAAGAATTCAAAATCTAACATCAAAATTGAATATTTTCATTTTACTTAAAAAATATTTGAATTAGATATTTTCTCGCTCTGTGCGCATAATTCTAGTTAGAAATTGATTAATTCTACAGAGAGAAAAAATTCCAAATTTAATATTTGTTGAGTAAAATGAAGAAATTGAATTTTTAGATTGGAACTTGCCTCCAACACCCTTAAGTTAAAAAGCGCCCCTCGTATATTATTTAAGAACTTTTCGAAAAAATCCAAGTCGACCGATTCTTTCCACATTGAAAAATGAGAAAATCCTTCTAGAATATCATTAAAATCGGAATTAAATCTTCAGAAGGTTTTTTTCCTTAATTAATTTGTATATAATAGACGAATCTTTTCAGAGATTGTTTGATGTGATTTTTGATTTTGATTTTTCTGTGACAAAAATTTGCATGCAACAGAACAACATAAATTCAAGGAGATCTGGAAGGGGGAAATCGACCGGAAGCGGAAGTCTAGTCCAGGTATCAGCTGGAGAACTTTTGGGACGAACTCATGAGGAATTGGTCCTATTACTGATCCAGCTGCGTCGACAAAGTGCCACCTTGTGCAAAGCAATGGAGACTTGTCACATGGAAATTGAGGCTCAGGTCCTAAAAACTTCCTGCTTTTTGTTCCTTTTTTTGAAATTTAAATTTTAAGAACTTTTCTTTTAATCTTTTAATTTCTAGGCTTAGGTGGATGCTGGGAATCGGTATTAGTGCTGGCGTTCGGGTCTTTGGCTTTTGTAGTTCTAGATTTACTTTTATTTTAACTTTAATATATTTTATCTATATTTTATCTTACTATTAATATTTATTTTTTCACAGATCGCTTCATTAACACTTTTGCTTACTTTAATCCCACCTAAAATATCTTAGACATTGTACTTTATAGATTCTTTCTCAAATTAATTTAAAAGTTTTAAAAATCAAAAATATTATTTAGACCTTAAAATTGTAAAACTTTCATGCTAATTTTCACTTTACTAGCTTGAGTATCAGTCACTCTATCTAAACCTAAATTAACTTAATTATTATGCGAAAAGAGACAAAAAAAGACTCGACGTTGAGAGGAACAAAAGAGTTAATTAATTCCGACCAGTAAAAGTTGATGAACAAACTTTTAAGTCTCGGGTCTGTTGCTACGTTAGCGGAAGTGTTGCTCCGAGTTCGTCGAGTTTCGAGTTCTTTAAACTTTCTGATATTTTATCCTTTATTTTTATTTTTTATAATAATAAATTCACCGACTAGCTTTGTGAGCTACGCCTTCTTTTAAGAGCGAGAATAACAATAACCTAGCATTTTCATTTGGACTTTCTCCATTTATTCATCACTTTCAGGCAAATAAAATTTTCCAGTAAATAAAATTTAAATAGAAAAAGAACGGTAATTTGTTATAGTTTTTTCATTTAAAAGGGAGAAAACCGATTAACTTGAAGAAAGAGAATCCCAAATATTTTTTTTATGTCATAAATATTTTGTATTTTGTATTTTTTTTCTTTAATAAAGATATGTATGCTCAAAACGGAAGTTCAGAATTAAACGGAATAAAAAATTGAGGTTTACATAGAAATAAATCCGTTCTCCAAGCTCGAGTTTCTACTTGTTGCTATTTCTGCTATTACATCTCCTCTTATAAAAAAAGGTGGCTACTTAGGATCGGTTTACCAAGAGCTGACATTGAGGGAAAGGCCGCTCTCAGTTGCCTCTGTGCCTTGATACGATAAGGTGCATTAGCGTTCATAAGTCAAGTTCTTGAAAAGAAAAGTGCTCGAGACAACCATTAGCTTTATCCCTATATAATGACTGTGAGTTTCTACTGCTTCTTGAATAATTATAATCCCGCCGATCACGATCTTTATTAAATTAATAACCCTTTGCCAAACTTTCAATTTTATCTCAAAACTCCTATTCAAAATTTGAAATCATTTTTAACTGAATTTTTTTAATTAAACTCCTAATTAAAGGTGCTTGTGCAAATTGGGATTTAAAAAAATCTTTTTAAAATTACTTTAGATGTTAGAGTTTGATTGTTGTGATTGTGATTATAGCGGAAATTTTAATTCGAAAAAATTAAATAGATTTATAATTAATTCAAAGTTCCTTTCCTCTTATCCTTATGATAGTTTTGCTTCCGTAAGCACTAAGCATCTTCTGTCAAAGTACAGTTTGCGGTTGGTCAGGCGTTAATTAGCTGCACAACGAAGCGTGATAAGATGTAGCGATAATTGCGTAATCAACAGATTGCACTGTTCAGCTCGAATTTGCTCAGAACATGCATAATCCAATCGATTTCCTTTTGGAAGCTATTATGTAGTTACCTCAATAAATTTAAGTCAATTCAGGCCGTAAAAACTGCAATCAAATATTTCAGCTTAATTAAAATGTTAATATAGCTGAAAAAGACTCGGATTTATTTATTTATAAATTACTTTATTTAAGGGCTTAAAATTTAAAAACTACTTTTTATTTTTACGACTAACCCCATCTTCATAATTTCGTATCTAATCAAGTAGGGGGATTTACATTTACATCAATATTTATCAATTTTTTAATCTTCTGATTTTTCAACTTTCAGGCCAGATTGGCGGAACTTGATACTCCGAGTCGACATGAGAATCTACAAAAACAGGAGAAGCTGGAGAAACATCTAATGGATCTTGAGAAAGAGGTGAGTTTCCCATATTTTTGAGGATAATTTTTCAATCGTAAGTTTCTGTTAAAATTAAGATACTATTGGTAATTTGGTATTATTCAAAGATTTGTTATCTCATCATAAAATCATTAGATGTAGCTAAATTTTATTTTATTTTTTTTAATCTCGTATTAAATCACTTGAAATATTTGTTAATCCCTGTATATTTTTAGAAATATTTATAAATATTTTGACAATCGATTGAATAAATTGAATTTTTTTTAAAAACTTTTTGAAATCCCATGAAACCTCTTCAATTTTTTTTGCAATCCCTTAAAATTCTTGGAAATCTGCTAAAATTTGTTAAAATTGTTTTTAATCCCAAAAATCATTTGGCATTTTTTGTAATCCCTGGAAATTCTTGGAAGTCTAATTTCTTTTTTTGAAGTAAATAAATTCGATTTTCACCAATAAATTATTTTAAAAATCGAGAGAGGTAAGATAAAGAATGACTCAGCAAAATTCGAACCCCTTGTCGTTATCATGGTTTACTTTTGAATCTCGGTTTAGCAAACCTCTCTGATTAAACTTGATAGCGCGAAAGAGAATTTTCCTAAGTTAGAGAAGCTACATGTCGAAAGCGTATTTAATCATATATATATATATATATATATATATATATATATATATATATATATATATATTAGAAGTCGAACTCTCAACTTAGTGAGTTAAAAGTTTCAAATGTCCCGAAGGAATTTTCCCTCTTAAATCAGGATAAGCAAAAAGTTAATGTGAAAATTCAAACTTCATCTTCAAATTCAAAGCGTTAAATCATTTTCGTTGATAGTTAGATAGATCAGGGAAACAGTTTAAAAAAACAGTAAGAAGTTGGAATCCCGTCTTGATTATATACAATTTTATTATTCTAGAATCTCGTTTCCTTGATTCTAGTTTTTTTCATTCAGATTCTAGGTCACAGATCCTCTTTAATGTGGATCAAGTTTAATGACAGTTCATCTTCATTTCCTCTATGATTAATTTAATTAATTTGTTTTTTTTTTGTGTGTGTTTTCAGTATGAAAAAGGAAAACCATTGGAGAACTTGGTGGCAAATATGTTGAAACTTGGATCACTTTATAATCGAAATACTGCAAACGGAAGCGTTTCGGGGTCTCGACATGACCTTCCCCAAGAAAATACAAGGGAGCAACGAGATCGATTCGAATTTAATCAACGGGTTGAGGAACAGAGACTTTTGGCCCAGGAACGAAGGGACTGGGATCGACTTAGTCCGGATCATAGTCAACTTCAGGTTAGAATAAAATAAAATATGTATTTGAAGAAGTAATAATCGACTCTAAAAGTTATGTTTTTAAAATAAGAATTTTATACAAAGCTAGTTTCCAATTCGATTCATTCTTAGATTTAAAATTCTTAGATTTTAGAAGCTCTTTTTTTTCCTACGAATTCTAATCTTCTAAAACATCCTGAGGATTCCTTTGCAATTTTATCAAGTGCTGAAGATAAAAAAAATAATTCTTACAATTAGAGACAAGAGAGAGAAGATTGTAGGTAGCTAATTATATAACAAATAGCAGTACCCTTTCTCTCGAAATGTATCGAGTGACTAGAACTAGGCTTTCTGGTGTCTCTAGTCGATGTCTTCTCTGTCATCAACCTCACTCTTCACCATCTCGTCTTTTTAACCGGAATCTGATGGCTGAAATGCGATACTCAGTAGTCGACACTTGGTCGTTTGCTGATGATACTAAAATTCCTCGTGGATACTTATATTTATACGTATCTACAATATAATAAAAATTTTTTCAATTTTTCTTGCAGGCGAAGGTACAGCAACTGTATAAAACGGACCGGTTGCTCCAGGAAGAATCTGGAATAGTCCATAGTCTTCAACAAGACAAGGTTAGTTTAGAAACATGATCTACTCGTCGTATCCGGTCGGCAGATTTTTTGCCCTGTCGAAAGATAGATCTCTCTTTATTGCCTGATTCTTCTCGAGTTACTCTCTTGGATAGATCTAACCAACTTTTTCTAACTGTAAATTCAATATCTCAAATTTGTTGAGTCTAAGCAAAAAAGCCTTTTATTTGTAAATTTTAAGAGAAGAATTATTTTTGAGGTGGAAGATAAAAGCTAATTTGAGTTTGCTCTCTTATTTTCTCTCCTAAATTTCACCTCCTTTCATTAAATTAAATTTACTCCTCTAATTTGAAAAATACGATTGCAGGAGATCCTGCAGAAGGCTTTGGAGAGTCTACGCTACAAATTGCAAGGCACTAGAAACAGTCCAGCAGAGGTGGAACATTATCGAATGCAGCAACTTCTTCTGGAAAGGGAACTAAGCAAAGTGAGAATGCTACTCGCTCGTCATTCCAAGGTAGATCAAGAAATCTTTTTAGAAGTCTATACTAGCGAATAAAATAAAGAATAAAGAATCAAATTCAGATTTCCTCGTTATGATAAGGTTTCAAGAGTTAAATATTTAATTACCTTCTCGTGAAAGTCTAGAGCTAGACTTTAAATTATAGAGATTAGAAATTAATCTCTGACTGATAATCTTGGTCAAAAAAATCGTATTAAATTCTCCATTCGTTCTTTCTAGGTCAAACAAAGATTCTTTCAGGTAAATCCAGATTTTTAATACGCAAGGGACTTTTTATTTATTTTCATTTTGGAAAGAATTCTGTTTGTTAGGACGTACCTTTTTTCTTTCAAATTTTTATTACTTTGAACATTTTCAGCTTTATAATACTTAAAATTTGTCAGTTTTTAAATTTAACTTTTATTTTTCAGAAATTGGAAGAAACCGTTGCCGAAAATGATCGACTCGAGCAGGATTTGGTGGTATTAAGGCAAAAGCTTCAACCCTCGAGAAGGTATGTGGGAAATATTCCTCGGGAATCGATAGGAACAACCGCAGCTTGGGAAGCAGAATTAGCTCAGCAACATGTAAGTGATCTCAAGAGACAGAGGCAGGAACTTAGCAACCAAATTCGACAACTCAAGGAGCAAATTAGGCCGCAGTCATCCAGTTAGTAACAGTTAATATTCAATTAACTCTGAAATTCCACATCTGTCATTAGTTTTTAATTTTAATTTAATCAATGAGTAGAGTAATTTAGTCTATTATTCAAAACGTTAATTTTGCAATTTTCAGCAACGCCTCAGGTGCATCACTTGAAGAAACGCACCCCTAGTTCTTGGTTCGAGACAGACCTCGACTCGGGAATAACTCGAGACCATGGGCTAGATTATTCGCCTTCCAGTCCGGCTCTTTCTTCCTCTCCTCACAGTAGACACAATGAAAGTCCTCACCACCATATTTCTCAGTCCCCTCAGTACAAAGATCCTCCAATTCCATACAAGGATCATTCCTATCGATATTCACCACCTCGACAATCTCAACAGAACCAGCATAACTCGCCTCAGAATCACATCTCAGCTTTATCGCCCCAACTTCGAGACCAAATTCAACAACACCAACTCAAACAACAATTGCTCAAGGATCAAATTCAAGGAAAGGGTAATCCTATTCAGAATAATGTTCCATTATACGTTAACACGGATGCTAGGAGACAAGGTGCATTGATTTGTTTTGAAATTTTTGAAATATTTATCATTCTGCTCGAAAATGTAGGAATTGCTTTAGATTTTGTATTATTTTTGCAGATGAAATTAAACACTATGAAAGTCCGGCAAGTAACGGACCAATTCCACCGGAGTATATTCCTCCTCCACCTCCGCCGCCACCGAGTGAAGATGCTTTGTTAATGAATGGAAACTACGGACAGGAAGATAGCAAGTTTTCGGGATTGATACATAATAGAGAGAAGCAGGAGATCAAGACGGTGAGAATTGTGAAGAGAGAGTCGGAGAGGAGACAGAGGGATCGTGGTGATAGAACAGGAGGACTGGGGATTCCTCTAATGAATGGGCTGATAGCTCCTGGAGGAGCCAAGAGGCTTGGTGAAGATGAATTCGGAGGTTCTCAACAATTTGAGGTAAATTATTCGTTTTAATTTGATTTCAAAATCATCATATCCAAATTTAAATTTAAATTTTGTTTTCAGAAGGCACAACTCGGAAGAGTAATTGAAGAATCACCAATATCCCACTCTCAAAGTACAGTTCAGTTATCTGAAATCGACGATGTTCATTTCCAGAGAAGCATGTCTTTACCGAGAGGATTTGGAGGTCAACGTCCTCATCCAGCAGTTCACCAAGTTCCTGTCCTTCCACCGCCAAGAAGCGATAGCATGAATGCCCTAAAAAATATGATGGCCCGTCGTCAAAGAGTCAGGGTAAGTTTTATATAGAAAACCCTAAAATTCTAGAAAGAAAAATTTAGTAGGTTCTCCCCATTTTTATTTAAATACATTTTCTCTATACATTTCATTACCACCAACCCTTTTTCGTTTGAGCTCCATTCTGATTTTTTTGTCTCCCACTTTTTTTTGTTTCATTTCATTTCACCGACCCCGTAGTTTGAGAACCAGGATGGAAGTTCTGACAGCACACTTTCGCCACATACGGATAGTCCTTCGTCCAGTTCTTACGTTCCGATGAGTTCGCCGAACTATTCTACGAGTCCACCTTACAGTCCAAGTCAGCAGAATTACCAGGTGCAAAATTATCAGTCGACAAAGAATCAAAATCGAAATCAGTATCCACAGCAGCAAGTGCAGTATTATCCTCAATATGGAACGACATTTGGAGACTCGATGTCAACGCTAAAGTCAGAAAGTCCTGGGGGAATTTTGAACTCAGGTCCAATGTCCCCGATTTCTCTGATCTCCCCCATATCGCCTGTCTCACCGACGACTCCTAGTGTCCATGAGAGACTCTTTGGATCTGTTGCGAGCATTAATAGTCTTCAAGAATCTCCACAGTTGTCGCCAATATTCAAAAGCGAGGCAGCTAAACAAATCATCAAAGAGATGTCTGAGAAAAAAGTTGAAGGACCTAGAAGAAGACAAGTTCCGAGGGAAAAGAGGAGGCATTACACTGTTTCTAGCATCAAACCTATTTATGATTTAGAAGATACGATCTCCAAAATGGTAGCTTTTGTTTTTTATATTGATTTTAATCACGAGTTTTTTTCATTTTGGTTTGAGTCTTTATTCTTTTATTTCATGCATAACTTAGAAAAATGTGTTAAGGATGTTTAGCCAAGTAAAGTTTGGAATCCTTCGTTTTGTGCAAAAATTATTCAAATTATTTTGCTCTATAGTCACATTTATATTTTGAAAAAGAATACCGCTGTAGAGTGAAAAAAATATCTATTTATAATATTTTTTTAATTTTTACATTTCACGTTTTTTAAATTTAATTTCTATTCTGATTTTCAGGGAATGGGAAGAGCGAGAGACGATTTGGATATGGAAAGAGCATTGAGACCAAGAATCAATGCTCCAGACGTCGTGAGATCGACTCTTAGTCACAAAGAATTAAAATATAATGAAAGCACAATCGATCAGCTTTTAGGAACACCAAACAAAATCATTATTCCCGAACGTTATATTCCTGAAAAGGTAATACACTTTCATTATCGTATGTTTTAAAATATATGATATTTTAATATTTAATTTAATATTATTTTTAAATTAAATTTGGTAGACGCCAGAGTTAACTGCAGAGGAAAGAGAACAGCGTCTGAAAAAAGTAGAATCTATCAGAAAAATGCTTTCGGAAACTACAGTGACCGCGCCAGAAGGAGGAGGTTTGTTTTCATTTTTAATAGATAATTAGCATTAATTTTGATTCTAATAATCCTGTAACATAAATCCTCAGTTTTAATTGAAATTAACTATGCTTTTCAATTTCCAGAAAATAAGATAAACGTTGAAAAGTCAGACACTCTGAAGCGAAAAGTGGCTGAAGAAAAGAGACAACGAGAACATATCCTTCAACTCAATCAAATATTAGCAAAACAAGTAATGGAGAAGAGCAAAATGGTGGCTGGTATGTTAATACCAATGTTTGCAAATTAAGAATAATTAATTAGGGTCTTAGCCAAAAAGTTGAGAGTTTTAATTCCTAAACTTTAATTTTATACTTGTTCTTAATTTGTTAAGGAACTAATCTTTACAAAACTTTCAAGGAATTTGCAAATATTATATTTTTCTTCAAACATTTAATAATAAAACTATTAAAATTTTCAACTTTTTGGCAGCTAAAAAGTTTTTTATCTTTAATTTTTGCATGGCCTAGTGCTATTAGTCTAGCAGTGTGACGCATGAATCGAATGTTTTTTCGTGTTGTATTAACGTTTCACTTTCTGTTTATTATTTTGTTCCGTATTCCGTCTTCATTTTCTGCAATTTTTATTATTTTTGTATCTAATATTAATTTCAACCAAATCTTCGCACTTTCTCTATCAAAATTCCAGAGCTCACACTTCTGGATATACAATATCATTTAGAGCCACTTGGACCAAAAATATTATTCTTTGCTTGGACGAAATTCTGGATTCCAGAAATATTAAGATTTTTCCTTTCTGTTATAGATGTTTGAATCCTTTTTATAAATTAAAGCGTTTTTAAGTTTAGGTATTTGAAATGAATCATTTTTATGATAAAGCTTTTATTGGCTCTCTGATCTAACTAAAAATTAAAACCCCGAATGAAATTATCATTTTGTGGATTGTAAAAGTAGAGTGTTGTTTGGACCATTTGTGCTGTGTGTAGGTAACCAGGCACACTGACTGAAATGCTTCCATCCCATGTAGGACTCGCACATCACATTATGTTTTGTCAGGTTTGTTTCGATTTTTTCTTTTTGTTTCATTTAATTAATTTCCTACTCCAATTTCTTTTCCTCGTCTTTAAATTGATGTTTATCGATGTTAACACTTAATCAGTGTTGTTTCAACTTCTCTAATTAGATTTAATTTTCTAATTTTCTAATATACTCAATTTATTATTTTTCATTTATAAAATTAATATCCAATTTTTTTCAATTATTTAAACAGTGAAGGCCCTTGCAACTCTTCCATTGGATCCAGATTCACGTTTTGATGACGATGACCTTTCGCCAATCACACCTTTGCCTCTCTACCAACAAAGGGAAAATTTCTACTCCTAAGCAAAGGCGAAAATTTATAATTTTACTAAATGTGAAACAATCTGTAAAATCGATACAGAACGTTTTTTTTACTTTTGAAAATTTTAATCCAGTTTGATAAATTTCTAAATTAAATATAAGAATTAAATTTTTTTTGAATATTTATGTAAAACAATATTCAGAAAAAATTTCTGATCATATAAATTCATCGTACACTTTTAAAACTCTGAATTTCTTTCTCTGAGAGAAATTCAGATGCTTATAGTCAGAAAAAAGGTTTATTAACTTGTGATGAGAAATTAATACTAAATAATCTTAAATTTTATCACTAACAATTAATCATTAACAGCTGAAGTTTTAACCAAAGCAGGGTTGTAAGAAGTGTGGATGAAAACAAAAGAGATAGTAGAAAAGTAGAATTCTGTGTGAGTGTCAATTAGATTTTAATCCAAGTAGATAAATTTAATTATAATTCGTATATTAATTAATCATAGTTACTGTTGAGTAAACCAGTGCCAAACTCGTTTTCTCTTAACGAGCACAATAAAATAGGCGTCAATTACTTAACATTAAATCTAGACTCGAATTTTACTAAAGTAATAAAATTACCAAATGAAGTTATGTATTCATTAAAGATTTAGCCGTTCGCCATTCGGAATAAAAATCAGGGTCAGAAAAAACGAGTGGCTTTAGATTTAAATTTAAATTTAAATTTGAAAACAAATTTAAAATTAAATTTAAATTTAATTTGGGGTAGAATTTCTTTTTTAGGTTTTCGGCAAAAATTTAAATAATTTAAAAACGAGACTGAATTGAAATTAATGAAAGTCTGATGTTTTTTTGGAAATCTTTTTTGTAAGTGAAAGTATTTTTAGAATTTACATTTTTTAAGAGATGATGAGTCTTCTGCATATCTAAAGCCAAACGCTTTTTTCGAAAGTAACTAAATTAATTTTTATTAAGGGTAATTAGCACTTTTTTTTCCTCACAACATTAGCTTCTTGTAAATTAAATGGATAACGATAATAATAATAGTATATTACAGTGCAAGTTTCGAATTAGAGTCTGCTTGGAAAAATAGATTATATACATCAAAAAATGTCGATCGTCTTAAAACTGAATGTGAGTGATTAAAAATGTTAACTTTAATTGTAAATTAAATATTTTAGAATATTTTCCAAGTAGATTCTTGTACTTATTTCTAGTAAGTGTTTCTACGTTCTATTTTTCTCACTTTTTTCATATTTTTGCTCATTGGCCTTCAAACGTCAATGACTTCGGTACAGCTTTAAAGAAATACAAACCAATAATAGCAGAATGATAATCTTAAAAACTAATATAACATAGTTTTAAGCTAGATTTTACTTTTAATAAGCAAAATTAGAGAAATGAACAAAAACCTGTAAATCTGAAAAGTGTACGATGAAAAAAAAATTCGAAATTTTCTTTTTCCTTCAAAAGAAACTATTATTTCTTTTTGCAGGAATTATTTCCTAACGAGACATCTTATCACAAGTTTACTAATTAACACCAATATTGTTTTCGTCTTTGAATCATTCGCTGCATTTTAGACAATAACGAGACGGCATAATCGATCGACATTGTAAATTAAGCTTTTTTTCTTACGAATTTTATCTCTGCATAAGTTGTATAAACCGATTTTTAATTCTTCAATAGTCCTCTGTAAAAATAGAAAATTAACGAAACCACTTCCAAAACTTTAAAGCACACTGTAAATAGCAATTTAATTTTAAACTTCAGATATCTCTATGTATAATTATTAATATCCGTTAATTAATAATTCATTTATGAAAAATACCAACAAGTTCGGTTTCGTAACGTGAATAGAGGAAAATATATTTTTCTTATATTTATTTTACAATTGGAAAATATATCTATTAGTGAAACTCGTGTGCTTGTGAAAAATGTGTTCCTTCCTCGGAATTAAAATGATCAAATAGGGTTCGATTTTGTAAATTCACACGACTTCTGGTGAAAAAGATAGATTAAAATTATAGAGATGTAAAATCTGCAGAATCATCTTCGCTTATTATTGTAGACATTAGTTAATAAAACGTAAGTAATGATAGTAGCAAATCGAGATAATCACAATGCTTCGAGTGAATATTTTTCTTTCAGATAAAATATATTATATTAAAAATCTAATTTTATAGATTTACAAATATTACTCTATTTAATTTTGTATTGGAGAAAAAATTACTCGAAGCAAAAGTAAATCGGATTTAAATTTAAATCAGATTTTCTAGGCGCTCAATTTTCTTGTTTTCAAATTATAGACAGCATTTTCAAATCTTTCGATAAGCACAAATTATTTCTTTATTCGATTATTGCTATGATTTTTCAGTTTTTGAAGAATTCTTTTCAAAAAATGAAAGTTCAGATGATTTTTAAATTAGAGATTTACATACTTTGAGTTTTTATATATCATCTGGATATCGAGAGATCTAAAGAGGCTGTGTATAACTCTGTTGATTATTGGATAGTTATTATTGATATTTACGTAATAAATTGTCATTATAAATATTATAGAGTAGTTAGGCGAACGAATGATAATAATTCAGCGTATGAAGATCTGTTTATAATAAGGTATACATATATAAATAATAAATTAGGATTTTAAGGTCGTTTTGAGAACAAGTATAATATTATATCAGAGGGAGCGTTTTGTTGATTGCGACTATGTGAATTAAGTGGATACGAACGTATTTAATGTTACTACTGTTTTATGAGAAATAAAACACAACTGGTTTTTATATCTCGTTTTTGTTCAATTTTTTTTACTTTCGTAAAATAATTTTTCCGCCTTGATCTTGGCTTTTCAATCGAAAGAAATATTTCATTGAATAACCGATTTTTCTAATAGTATTAGATGAATAGAATGAATAGATTGCGTGGATTGAAAATAAATACGATTTTGCTAAATTATTTGCAGAACTGCAAGTGACTGGGCAGGGCAAAGCAACTGGCATTCCAACTCATTCCAGCTTGAGTCACAGTGCGATTGCAGAAAACGAGCGTGGAGAATCCGCACAGTAATGCTCGGAAGAGTCTTTCTTGTTATTAAGAAAAAGAAGAAGGTAGAACGTCCTACGCGTCAAAGTGTTTGGCCTTAAAGGTTCTCTTGAAAGCATAAAGGCAATTTCGTTTTGTAGATTAGACATTCGTCCCTTAATCTTATTCATTCAATCCTCAACAACCCATCTGCCTCTGCAGATCTCTTAGGGCTCAAAGGATTGAAAAAAAGACTCCCAGCAATAAATAAAATAAAATAAGCCTCAATCTGTTTTGCTTTGCATTCTGAGTGTTTTGATTTTCAATCCGGTACTGAAAATTTTGACGATAAATACAATTTGGAAAATCAAGGAAAAACGCTTTCTAAACTTTTCTATTCATATGTAATGAATGTAATTTCAAAAATGTGATTGTAAGTTTATGTTGGTTTTATTGAAAGAAATTTACTTTAACGGATAATAAATTTCATTAGCACCCTAATTGACCAAATATACCGACTAAATATTCAATTTGTACATCACTTTAAAAACTTTTTTGTAAAAATTCCATTAATTCAGTTTCTTTGTGGAATATTTTGTATTTATAAAAAAGAAAAATACTTTATATTTTCTTCTAGATATTGATTATATAAAATCATATATTAAGGGATTGATTCTCAAACTCTCTCTCGAGTCTAAAAAATTAATTACATATCTTCTGATTAGCTTGTCAGTAAAAATCAGAGCGATATCTCTAAGTCTCGAGGCGTCTTGAAATCAAAAGACTTTTACTTTTTTCTTTGCCTACGACAGAATCCCTGTAACCGTTATTATTTCTGAACCGTAATCTCATTTTAAACAGGTCAAAATAATCTGGTGCTAATAAATGTAAATTAAGTATTTAATAGACTTAGAAATTGATAATGATAAATAACATAATAAATTAATTATTAATAAGAATTATTCAACTATGGTAGTTTTTATCAAATTATTTAATCTTGAAAATTGTGATTATTTTTTAATTATTTAAATTTGGTAGTGTTATCAAGTCTAAAGAACAGGGGAGGAAAAGGCTTGAGGATATAGTGACCGTAATATCGTTAATCTGATTTAGTCGAAATGGCAAAAAAAAAAAACAAAAAATAAAAAATAATATAAATAAAGAATCAGTTCTTTTACCACTGAAATCTTTTAGGTGGGGATTCAGGTCGTCGAACCAACCAATCGCTTGCGGTCTCTGCACCTGAATTCTAATGAGGACCACTCTGGTATATATTCGCGAAAACCTCTGCCTCTAGACAATTTTTTCTTCCACTTAACACTGAACAGGTAAGTTCATACTTGATTTTTATATATTTTTTTCCATATAAAAAAGAGTGAGAACCAGTGAGTGCGCGAAAAAATTACTATAAATTGTTTCTGAATTCGAAAATAAAAAACTTTTTTGTAGTAAAGTGAAATAAAATAGAGTTCCATTTCCAAATTAAAAAAAAAAATATATACAGTTATTTCGATTTCTATGTGATATCGATAACGAATTCCGGTATCAACTTTGAATTTGCATCTTTCAAACGGTGGTTTTTAAAACTGAATTACATTAGCATACTTTTTGTGTGACAAAAATTAATTCTCCTCTGATATAAAAAGTTAACTTGCCAAATCAAAATGTGAATTCAAGGTTTTTTATTGATTTTATATTTAAACTTGCAGCATTATTTTCGAGTCCAATGACCTTTAATAAAAAAATGTTTTCACCGAAAACCTTGAACTTCTTGTACTATAAGGTATACTAGAGGAAAAAAAAAATAATATAAAAAAAATAGTTACTCCTTGAAGTCTTAGGGGCTTGCTAGAAAGTAATAAAAGTTTCTCGGATTAAATAAGGATAATGTTATTCATTATGAAACGAATTATAATATTCCCTAGTTAATTAATTTTCTATTTATTATGAATTAAGAAATAGTGTAAATTAACTTGAAAGGACAAACATTTCTTCTAAATAATTATTACCGCACTGCATGAATGTAAAATAATATGAAAGTAAAAATCTAATTTATTTCGCGCAATAGAAAATATTTTGAAAAATTTCTAATGGATGATTGTGTAGGGAAAATGAATCGTTAAAGTACTTTGAGTGAATAAAAACAAGTTTTAGCAAGATTGTGCATTATGCTTATAATGATGTAGTATTGCAATAGTGAATCATTGAACACTTTTATTGTTCGATCAGTGATAACTAATCAGTTATCAGAAGAATCATCTTATCATAAACTTGTGACAATCATTATCGATGTTTGATCTCTTTCATCATTCTCCGGTGATACCTTGACTTACAAACTGAAATTCTCATTAAAAAGTAGATGAAATTTTATCGGAGGTGAAAGCAATTTTTGAATTATTGATTCTTAATACGTAATATTTAATTGTGTTTTAAATTACTGCAACATTCAAGAATTTAATTAAGAAAACCATTTTATCCTTTTCCATGTGTAAAAGACTGAGATGAAAAAAAAATTTTGATTTGCAATGAAAAACACTCTTCACATAATTTATAAAATGTCAAGTGCATTTTTGCGCCATTTTCTCAAGTTTCCATGATTAATTATAATTTTCCACCATATCAACTACCCAAGCATATATTTTTATGATTACGAGAGAAGTTATTTACCATTTATTTAGAAGTACACTTCCAAGTGGAATTCCATTGAATTATTTCTATTAAATTATTCTATTGATATCCTTTTAATTGTTAAGTAATGAAAAATAAAAAAATAATAAAAAAATGTGACTCAAAGTTCAGACAGTCTAGCGATAACAAATCTTATTGATTAACACATTTTTTGCGAAACAAAAATTTCAGTTGCAAACCGAAATTTAATTCATAACTGATTACTATTTTGGTACTAGCGAAAAATACCAAATCCTGTATAGAATGAGAAGAAATAAAAATAAGTAAATTGAAAAAGAAAGCAGTTGAAAATAAATAAAAGTTATAGTTTGGAATTTCAAATTATTTCTCTGGAATTATTATTAAACGTTTAATCGAAGCTCCGGATCATAAATTTTAAAGACATTTTCAGGATAAGGTATTATTATTTCAATTTAGATTGCAATTTTCAGAATTCAAGTTATACAACTGAAAGTAAAGATGTTTTTAATTTTATTTTAAATATGAGAGGTGTGAAGGTTTTATAATTGTTTAATTTATTAATTTGAAGAAAAGATACTTGAAAGATTAGAAAAATACTCAGTTTTATGATTTGATTTGTAAAGTTGAGGATTTAGTGAATGAAGAATTTGATGATTTGATGAATCGTGAATTTGATGATTTGAAGAAATATAGGAATTTGATTATTTGAAAAAATAGGAATTTGATGATTTTGTGAAACTGAGTGGAATTTCCTCTACAAAAAAATATCTTCTTATGCAACTTTTACGCAATATTGACCATTTGCGAAATAGCACTTCTTTTGGAAGCTTCGTGGATGATCGAGAACTGAGAATTTCTCAATACTAGATGATTTTAAAAAAGAAGATATTCTAGCGTAACGAACCACATCGGACCACAGACAATTGTCGTTCACTTCCGGTTATTCGTCTTTCGTCTTGGCCTCTGTAATCGTTTCAGAGGCTGATTTTACACCGTCTTAAAAGTGTTATTACAATCCTTAACATGCGTAACTGCGGTCTAAATAAAACTTTTTTATTCCCTCTATACACAAAGCGGAAGTGCATAAAATTGTTCAGAAATATTTACCACTTTAATATTCCACTCAAAGAATAAATCCTTTATTTTTTATTTATAAAAAAATAGTCCTCCTGTGGCTGATTAAAATGTGAATCTCCCTTGGGAGGATACAAGTTAATTGTGGCTGCAACTTGTCTTGATTTACAAGTAAGATAAATCAAGTAAAGCATCCCGCGTTGGATAACGAGATGATAAATTAAAAAAAGCTCAACAATGCAAAATCCTTCGGAGTTGGTTTATCGATAATGCAAGCTATTAATATAATGCGATAAATGTTCCCTCTTCCGTGTACGATTTTGTCATGCAAATAAACCGATGCAACTATCGATAACGTCTTTTTCCATTGTACAAATAATTTCTCAATTAGTAATGAAAATGAGAAAATTAAAAGTTCACATCTTGATTCGGTATGTGGCTACAAAATATATATTCCTGCAATTAATGATAACAGAAACATGAAAGAAATATGTATTGAAATATATTCAATTTCTCGATGGAAAATTTGTTTTAAATTCAATGAAGCGAAGTTGATTCGAAGTCAGAATCGTTGTTTGACAAGAAGGGTTTGTTTTCTTGCACTTTGCATACGAGTGGAATAAGTGAGTGTAAATAAACAAAATAAACAGAAGGGTCCATCGTTTTTGTAAATAAATGTCCATCCAGCAACGAATTCCATTCACGATAGGAGTTTAAAATGCAAAGTACAGCGAAGGAAGGCAGCCTTCGAGTTCCATACTGCTCAATGCATTTTGAATACAAATTCTCCGTGGAGAAAAAGGAAAGAGTGGAAATAAGGCTTACAGTGTCAACAAAGCAACAAATTCTTTGATTTTTGAATACATACTTCCTTTTATATTATATATCATTTTTAATTATTAATTACCTGTTAAAAAAATAATTGCTCGCTCAATTTACACATAATTTACGGTTTATAATTGCTAAAGAAGAATGTAAATCGGATTTAGAATGTTAACAACCTTAATTATCTGGCAAAGAGATAATGATGGTCTTCAAGAGATTTTCAGACACGCGAAAACAATTATATAGCTTTGATTTTTTTTTTCTTGACAAGGTCGAAATCATTTGCGAATCGTAATCGGAATTAAGACTTCTTTAAACCAATTTTTTTTTCTCACAAAGAACAAAATTGATGATTTGATGCGGAACTAGGAATTTATAATACATATAAAACCAGTAAATAATGAAATTAATCATTTCAAGTAGAAAGTTAAATGAAATGAAAGATGATATTTTTAATTATCGGATGTAGAATAATACTATTGACATACGAAAGTGTCATTGACCTCGGACCAACTAACTCAAGATCAAGATCGCGAGAACTGGTCCAGAGAATACTCGAATAATCATGAGCTTATCCAGTTAAGCACGGTTTTCAGGGATCCAGCTTGACATGGAATTACCATTATAGTAGAGTATATTTTAAAGACAGTAACGGCAATGTCACCATGATCCATGATCGTTAATTGAGAACCGGTCGTTGTCGATCATTCCCCAGTGAGGATCCTCACCTTTTCTCTACCCTACTATTGCTTCCCTACTCAAAACTCCAACTCTGCAGAATCGCGTGAAACCTCGACCTAAACGGACCTCAGTGCTTCCCTACTTCAGATTTAATTTATTTTCGAGGTTTCAATACGAAATAGGTAGGAATATTTCTGTCAATCACATTTTTTAAATTAATTTACACAAAAATTTGGAAATTTTTTAACCATTTTTTCTAACGATTAAAAGTAATTTAATTGGAAGGTATAGAATTTAAACCAAGCAAGTTTTTTTAATAGGTAGATTGATCGAAATTAATGCAATAAAAAATTTATTTTATTTGCCAAATTGAGCATTTTTCACAACCTTCCACTCAAAATCAATATCTATAATATTTTAGACGTTTCAAACGTTAATATTAGCTTTTATCAAATCATCAATTTTCAGAGCTGGGTAAAGTGGTTCTCAAAATGTATTTAAAATGCAAAATGCATATTTGAAATAGGTTAGTAAAAAATGCAAAATGGATTTTTATTATTTTTAATAATGTTTCATTTCATTTTCAAAGTCAATTATAAATTATAATTACGTAAAGTTTCATATAAAGAATAATTATTATTCTTTGCGCAATAAGGCATACATGTCTTCGACTTTACACGAATTTTAGTTCTGAGTTCTAAATATATCAAATTTTGATTTCTTTTACGCAACTAACAAAGAGAATGATAATTGTTTTTTGCTAAAGTTTGCTTCTTTTTTGCTTTTTTTACTTTTTTTTACAGTTTTGCTTTTTTTGCTTTGCTTTCTAATAATTTTATTATAAATTACTATTCAACGAATTTTTGTTATACATTTGAGTCACTTTTATTAAAAAATAATTATTTTTGATTGGAATCAATCCAAAAACTTCAAAACTTACTTATCGATGTAAAACAGACAAAAGCAAACTTTATAATAAGTCAAAAACGAATATTTTTGTTCTTTTCGATGTACAGAATAAGAATTTATAGCAGAAACTCCCCAGAAATGTTCTATTTTTGTTGACCTGTGATTATCTAACTTATCTAGGGAAGAACCAAAACATGGAAAATGGTATTGTAAGTAGAAAATGGGTTGAAAATTTATTTAAGATGGAAAATGCAAAATATAGGTTTCTTCTTTCTATTTAAAATACAAAATAGAAAATGGCATTTTGCATTTCAAATATCTATTTGAAATGAATTCATTTGAAATTGTTACCCAGCTCTGTCAATTTCCCTATTCAACAAAACTTGTAGAATTCCTGAAGTTAATAATACATCAACTGTTTGAATTGTCAATATAAGGTTTTATAGAATCATCAATTTGAAAATTCAGAAAATGGGAATTTTTAAATTGAAATAAAATATACAAAAATGATAATAATTGAAAAACTAAAATCTAAAAGGTTCAAATTTTACTTCTATAAAAAGTTTAAGTGGAAATCATGAAAATGCGCAATTAGATCACAAACAATAAGTAAAATCACGGAAACAACAAAGCCAATTGTGCAAACAATTTATGACGTCGTATTAAAAATCTAACTCCTGATAACAATTCTATAGAACTTCTTGTCAGATAGAATTCTGATAATGTGAATACGACCAGTTTCAAAATTACTGATTATCTATTTTTTAATTTTATGTAACAATTTTTTAAGAACTACTAATAATTTTTGTAATTATATTTCAGTTTTAGAATGTCCTGCGCGACAGGGAAACTCTCGGTTTCCCTTTTCCTACTTTTTACAGCCTTTGTTTCCACATGCAATGGTAAGTTTTACCATAGATATTCTTCCAAAAATAAGTTTTATTTTAATTTCTACAATTCCATAATTTCTTTTAATTAATTGTCAATAAATTATTTCCTAAAAAAATAGGGAATCAGCCATCAAGGGTAGTTTGCTACTTCAGTAATTGGGCAGTTTATCGACCAGGAATTGGTAGTTATGGAATAGATGATATTCCTGCTGATTTATGCACTCACGTGATTTACTCATTTATTGGTGTGAGCAATGTTACTTGGGAAGTTTTGGTTCTCGATGAGGAACTTGATGTCGAGAATAATGGATTTAAGAACTTTACGAATCTCAAGCTCAAGTATCCTAATCTTAAGACTGAAGTTGCCGTTGGCGGATGGGGCGAAGGTGGAAGGAAATACAGCAATCTTGTTAGTGTCAAAGCCAGACGTGACACTTTCATTCGCAATGTCGTTGGTGAGACATTTTAGTTTTAATTAAAATCATCAAAATCATGGAAATTGGGAATATTTTACGTGGAATTTTATTTAGTTCCAATATGAAATTTTGAGCTGATCAAATCCTCAAATCATCAATTTTGTTATTAAATTTCGATTTCTTGTTTAAATTACAGAATTTATGAACAGATACAACTTCGACGGTTTCGATTTGGACTGGGAATATCCAGCAGCAGCTGACCGGGGCGGAAAATTCTCAGACAAAGATAATTTCTACTTTTTCGTGCAGGAACTTAGAAGGGCTTTCGATAAGGAAGGAAAACGATGGGAAATTACGATGGCAGTGCCTTTGGCCAAATTCCGCCTCCAAGAAGGTTACCACGTCCCAGAACTTTGCGAGTAGGTTTTAAAAAAGATTATTATTACAAAATTATTTACAATTAAATTACTTAATTTAAAAAAAATCTAATTATAGATATGTGGATGCTATCCATGTGATGGCATATGACTTACGAGGAAACTGGGCAGGTTTTGCAGATGTTCATAGTCCACTTTACAAAAGGCCTCATGATCAATGGGCTTATGAAAAATTGAACGTGGTAAATATTCAATTTAAATAATTAAAATTATATTAGAATTAAGAGTTTCATTCATTTGTATTACTAGAATGACGGACTTGCACTTTGGGAAGAAATGGGATGTCCATCTAATAAATTGGTAGTTGGAGTTCCATTTTATGGACGAAGTTTCACATTGAGTAACAGCAACAACAATTATAACATGGGAACTTATATCAACAAAGAAGCTGGGGGAGGAGCTCCCGGAAAATATACTCAGGCTAAAGGTTTCCTCGCTTATTATGAGGTAAATGATAAATTTATTATTAATGTTTTTTCAATGAAAAAACAATTTATTATACATTATTTATATATTATTAATCTCGATTTTTTTTAGATTTGTACAGAAGTTAACGATCCTGAAGCTGGATGGACAAAGAAATGGGATTCTGTTGGAAAAGTTCCGTACACATATAAGGGTAAGATACCCAATTATTTATATTTTAATGTATAATTTTGATTTAAAATAAATTTCTGAGCATTTATAATTTGTCCTGAATTTCTAGGTACTCAGTGGGTGGGATATGAAGACGAAGAAAGTATCCAAATAAAAATGGACTTTATTAAAGAAAAGGGATATGCAGGAGCCATGATTTGGGCCATCGACATGGATGATTTCAAGGGACTTTGCGGAAAACCCAATGCTCTAACGCAAATTTTACACGAGAATATGAAGAACTATGAAGTTCCTAAACCCACACATGAACCTCCAACCAGGGTAATTTGAAATTTATATTTAAATTTTAATTAATTAATTTAAAACGTTTTTTATATAATTTTTTATTTTAGCCTGAATGGTCAAGACCACCAAGTACGACCTCCAGTCCTGGTTCTGAACAACCGAAACCTATAACAAAGCCTCCAGTTCAGAAACCTTCAGCAACGAAACCTTCAGTAACAAAACCACCTTCAACGACTCCTCCAAGAGAAACTGAGGAGACAACTCCACGACCTACAAGGCCTGGAAAACCTACTTCTACCCTAAAACCTGTCGATGAAATTGACGAGAATTCGAATGAAATTAAATGCGGGGAGCAGGATTTCATGCCTTCCAAAATCTGTACTTCAGTGAGTAAAGATAAAATCATCAAATCATCAGTTTTTGAATTTTTAATTTATCTTAAGAAAATAATCAAAGCTTCTGTAATAAAAAATTTTTTTTTCAGTACTACCGATGCGTTTATGGAAAACCCTTGAAATTCCAGTGCCGCGATGGCCTCGTATATAATCCCGATACATTCATCTGTGATTGGGCACAAAACGTGAATCGTGAAGACTGCAAAATGTAAAAAAAAAAAAAACGAGAGAGAAAAACGAAACTAATCAAACATTTCTCGTCCTCATTCAATAAGAAAAAGTACACATTGGACGAGAAAACACAGTGAGAATCTTCAATATATATTTAGACAAAAGGTTGTTCTCTTAAGAAGAAAATCTGAAAACGCTTTTATAATAATAGTTTATTATAATCTTGAAAAGATAAGTTGAAGGAGGGAAAATGAATAATTTTCAAAAATTCGCAAAATGATCATCTGTCAATATTATTATGACTGGCAGATTGTAATTTTGTTAGTGGAATTTAAGTCTCTTACATTAAGAATTTCTTTATTTGTGAAGTGATTAGTCCTTCAGGAATTTAGCCATGTAGTTTATTATTTAAGTTAGTCGTAATTTGTTATTTGTAATTATTTTAATAATAAAAGAATCGGATAAAATCCGTATTGTCATTGACATTATTACGTGTTATCAGGTTAAAAATAAACAATCGTATATATACAATCCAATTATGGAAAGATACATCAAAAGTTAATAAAATATTCATTCGACACGCATGTGTGAGTTTAAATAGACTCAACTTCGTTATCTTTGCATAAATTATGAACCCGGTTTATTTCTGTTGGTTTGACAGTCAGTTTATTCTAAACCTGTTTCAATGACGATCGTAGACATGAAAACAATTTTAAGTCGAAGAAAAAAACTCTTATCTAGCGAAATTCGTAAAAAGGCAGTATTTTGTTAATTCTCGAAGTAGTCATTTCGCATCTATAGTGGCCAGCAAATCAACCTTAGAAAGGTATTTAGAAAATTAATTAATTTTCCAAATAATTATAAGCACTAATCTTTTTTCAAATATAAGACTGCGTACAGAGAAAAAAAATATTTAGTTTCGATACTTTTTGCATAAAACGAACAATTCAAAATCTAACTTTAAAATTCAATATTTTCGTTTTACTTAAAAAATATTTGAATTAGATATTTTCTCGCTCTGTACGCATAATTTTAGTTAAAAATTGATTAATTCTAAAGAGGGGGAAAGTTAAAAATTTAATATTTGTTAAGGAAAAAGAAGAAATCGAATTTTTAGATTGGAACTTGGCTCCAACACCCTTAATTTTAATTTATTTATTTAGGTTTAAGTTTTAAAAAAAGTTTTAATATTGAAAGTACTGTTTAGTTTACATTTCCTTTTAATTTTTAAAAATATTTTCAAAACATTACATAAAAAATCGAAAAAATTGTTATAATAGAAAATTTTTTTCTACAAAAATAAAGAAAAATCGACAGATGTAATGCGATTTGAAAAATAATGGTCCTCATTCTATTTCTATCCTCTATTATTGAAATCAACATAATTATCATAATTACTCTATTGATTAAAAAATTCTACAAATTTAAAAATCGCGATTCGGGAATCTTCGTAACTGTTCGGAAATTCTTGAGGCATGACGTCATGGAAGTGACCGGAGAGTTAATTCAAGATGGCCGCTCTGTCAGAATATCGGCGGCACGCACACGCGATTAATCATAAATAATAATGAACGTGCAGTGTTTCTGAATTAATTTGATTCATTTTTAATCGCGAAGAAATGCGCGGTTAACAATAATGGAGAAGGCGATAAGTGCAATGTCTTGACTCGCCTCACTTTGTCTAAATTAAAAGACGAAAGGTGAGCTGACACTATACTGACAGTGTTGACACATTATATGATTGATATTTTGACAAATGAACGCCTAATATTCTTGCAACCTTCGCAATCGAATTCTCTTCACGTGCGTTGTTTGTTTCTTTCATGACTACCAACAATTCACCGGGAACAAAAGAAGCTTCAAGTTACTTTATATTCTTTTTAATCCATTAGGGATTTAACTTTATTGAGGTTACCTAATTCCGATCAAAAGTAATTCACTTCACTATTTTTTAGAATTACTCCAAACGAGTTTAAATTTCTTCTTCTCTTAATTTACAAAGTGCAGTTGATTTAAATTGTGTATTTTGTCTGTGATTGTGGATTTGCAGAGTTCAAGAGGCGTTTCAAAAAGGGCGTAAAAGTAAAAGGAATTTTTGCCACTCGAGAGGGGTTAATGGCCTCATAAAGTGGAGTCGATGTGATCGACAGTTTGCGAGAAAGGTGAAAAATAGGGGTTTTCTGGAAAACAGATGGAAACTGTAGTGATAGTGAATTTCTTAAATCTTTAGTATAAAAACTTGTTTCAAGTTTCTCTACTAAACTTTCTACTACTAAACTACTTTCCGGTTTCAAAGCTGGAAAATGGATGAGAATTTTATCACAATCTGAATTGTTGCTTTCTGATTGTTTTTCTCTTAGGTTCTCTGGAACCAAACTAAAAAATGGTTCGAAGTCGAAGATATGGCAACGATACGTTAGATGTATTGAATAAAGGATGTTTCGACCTATACAACACTGTGGCCTGTGGTCGAATCAGTATTTTGGTTTTGCTCAGTGCGATCACCTTTTTCTTGATCTTGCTCAAGATCATAAAATACCATCGATATAGACATTTACAAATGCACCACTATGCCATATTTTACGTTTCTGCTATTCAGTGTATCCTCTGGTAATTATAAACCCCAAAACCTCAAATTCAAACAAATTCCATCACCCTCTAGATCTCTAAATAATAAAACTCTTTCACTTTGCAGTGGATCGAGCTTTCTCTTCGGTGTTCGCTACCCTCAGCTGAACTTCACCACTAACTTTTTCAAGCTTTTTCAGTTTATTTTAATATGCCATCTGCACTGGTCTTTGGCAGCCAGATCTCGTCATAGAGATGACATCGTACAACATGTTGTTAATCCCGTTTTATGTCTCTACACTCTCTACTGCACTACAGTAGTACTTATGGGAATGGTTGACATTAACGGAACTTGGACCGAATGTTTCCGTACGTTTCACAAAATGATGACTTTTAAATTCCATTTATCCCTTATTCGTAAAATAATTAAATTACTTTTATTTTAGGGCCTTACTGGTTAATGCTTTCAAGTGCGGACTTTATAGCAGTCCAACTTTTTGCAGTTGTTGCTCTCTATTTAACGCACAGCAGCCGACAGATGGCAATTTCGGCTCTAATGTTGCCATCAACATCATCGCAAACTCGAGATCTTTGGCTCGTAACCGCCGTCTACGAGCTCTCGGCTGCTGTTTCTGTCGTTTTCGATGCCGGAATGGTTCTTAGTAAGAAACTTATCAAATTATCTTTAATATTAAAATCTAAGATTAGAAATTTAAGATGAAATTAACAAAATTTCAGTGGGAAGGGAAGAACACGGCTGCAGTGGAATTTACGACCACATGCAACTTTATTATAGTTCGGCTACCGTCATTATCACAATTTTGAAATTCTTCGTGCCAACCTGGACTCTTCTCTGTGTTTTTCAACCCAGCAGAGTCAAGTCCAGACCTTCTGAAGTCGCTCTAACTTCTCACTACAATACGGTAAATGTTATTAAAGGATTATTGTGTAAATAATAAAGTAAATTTCTAAGAGAAAAATATTTAATCTTGTAGGATGGTTCATGTTACAATCAATATCAGCGGATGTTTGGTCCACAGAATGGAATGCTTTCTGCCTCCATTCCTTACCCTTCAATGCCCTACCCAGTTGAATCCCCAGTATTTGAAAGCTATGGTGACTTTTCCTACACAGATAGTTCTCCAGACACATCACCAACCATCGCTCGATGCTGGAATGGCATCGAGGACGAAACATATAACGGATACGAAAAATATTTCCTGAATATCGACCAGAAAAAGGAAGAAAGTCTATGCAGAATGGAGCAAACTAGACAAAACCTCGAGAAAAGTCTCGGTCTCGAATCAGAAAACGACGACGACAAAACCGCCCTTCGAAACACCAGAAATCTTACCACAATTTGCGAAGAAGGTGGAAATAACACCGATAGCCAGGAATGAATGCTCAATTCTTCTAAGTCATTTAGAAGTCGAAGTTCCCTCCGCTTTTATCGAATTAATGTTTTTTACCTAATTTTTCACGCATCTAATCTTTAATTTCTATTTTTCAATTTAGACTTTCTAACCGTTCTTTTAGAAAACTGATACATTCCCTAAAGTCTAGATTTCGACGATAAGATTCTTCGAAGAAAGAAAAGGTGTCCAGAAAAGTCAGAACATTTTTTTAAGTTCATATACTGGAAAATTTCAAATCTGACCTTCGCTGGACCCTAAAAACGAGATCTCAATAAAGGCTGACCTCGCTAATTGTGGTGGGAGCTTTTTTCAACACTTGAATTGATTCAGGTTAACTTAGATGTAATCAATCTACTCGTCGAGAAACAAACCCAACCTTCGAAATTAATATTATGCTCACGAGGTGTTTAATAGTTCTATTTTATAGGTACATATTCTAATTTCTAAGTTGCATTTTTATATTTAAATACTAGATACGTACCGGATATTTAATTAATAGATATCCAAATACTATATACGTACTTGACATCTGATTATTAGGTAGGTACTCGTTATCTAGTTAGTAGATAACAACATCAATATCAAAACTAAGGATGATAAGATTGCTCCGATTTCGGAGTCCTATCCGTCTCTAATCGAAATTTTGTTTGATTAATTACCTTCGCGATTTCCTGTGACAGTTTGACTGCTTTTCAAAAAAGGAATCGTCATTATAATTTATTTTTATTCTTACGTGCAATTCGAAACTACTTTGCAAAATTATATGGTTTTGAAACCATTCTTCCAAATGCTGTGATGCCTATCGGTTTATTGTTCAAATACTCTATATTTTTAAGCACGAGGTTCGTCTCGTGGACGAAACGTCACATTACATTTTTTAGAAGTCTCGTCTATTTTTTTTACATCACGGTAATTAAGAATCGATCTACTTAGGAGAACGTTTTTTACATTTAGCATTTTAATAGAAAATAAGATAATTAACCGTACCTTTAATCAAAGTTGGACAATACTCTGAAAGTTAATTATATAATTATACTTTCGAATTTGTAAATTAGTTAAATTTTGGTTTGTAATTTAATTGCGAAATCGAATGCGTCCAGCTTTGCAACGTGATAATTTTTCTCACATTTCCTGATTGTAAATTTCCTTCTAGCTTTATTTATTATATTTCTTTTTTTTTTTAAGTGAACGTTTATATGTTACGGCTCGTTTTTGTGATGTAATCCTACTTTACGAACATTATTATATTGGTATGTACGAATATTGTATAATTAATGGTAATAGAAGACCTGTGCTTCCGAAAAATTGACTTCTCAATTGTTCGTCTTCATTTCATTTTTAGATCTAATTTCACATCTAGAATTCTAGAAGCTTTCTTTGTGTTAAAGTGATTTATAGCCGAAGGCGTGAATATTAATCGATGTTTCTTAATGTTTCTTATCGAAAGTTTTATTGTTTAGCGGATTTTTTTCATTTATCTTATACTTCTAGAAAAGAACATTATCGCTCACCATTGATAAATTGCTACGCGCCTTCTGTAAGATAAACTAGTTTGAAATGTCAATAACTGAAAGACTTACGAAATTGAAATTCAGTACGTCAATTTAAAGTTTTTTAAGATTTGCATATACCGCTACGTATGTAACAAAAATTTGTATACAATTACGCATTCTTCTTTGGGTAATCGATTTCCTGATGGATGTTTTTCTGGAAAAAGTAGAAAGTAGAATTATTCGACAATAGTTCTACTTGCTATTTATTTTTAGTTTTAATTGAAATTTATTCAGTCTTCATTTAATTTATTAAAAATTTTTTTATTTATATCAAATATTGGGTCTTGAATTAATAATAAAATTATACAATTCACCGAACAGTGAATAACCAGGAAAAATGAGGCGATCTGAACAAATAAAACACTTGAGTAAACGCACCCGGATTTAAAATTTATCAGATATAAAAATATTTGTTAATTTTTTGTGTAATCTGTGCTAGATTAAAATTGAGATGAAGGTATACAAAAATTACCTAAAGGGAATAAAATTAATAGAATCGCACATTTTTTATATCTGTTTTTATTGGAAAATATTTATTATTTCGAACTTAAAGTTGGTGAAACTAAATTTTCTTTTATGGTAAATAACATATGCCAAATAGTTTTGTAATTTTTTAATTTTGATAAAAGAATTATGACTGAATTAAAAGAAAATATAATAATTATTGTGCATTTGGTATTATGCTTTCTTTGTGGAAATGTGATAAAGAATCTAGGTTTTCGTCATGTAAAAATTAGATTGATTCATTTTCAAGCAAATTTGTTTACTTCCTCGGTCATTCACGCAGTTATACGTAAGTAATGATGGAATTGAGCATGAAACCTCCAGTTACGACAGTGTTTTCGATTTAAAGCATTCGACTCTTTAATCAAGAATTTACATTTTAGTTTGTTTATTATTAAAAACAAATTATATTGGAATATTTTAATTTTATTAATTATTTCTATGGAATTTAATTTATTTATAATATTCGAATTTCAATAATGAATTTCCGGATCGTATAAAATTAAAAACTAACTTTTTATAAAGCTTGAGAATTTCCTAAGTTCCTGAAAATCGTAATTAATTTATTTTCAGCGAACAATGTAGTTCTTTTTTCTTTCCTGGAGTGTAGGTGAAAAATTCGTTCAATCATTGCCTAATCGACAAGTCATTGAGATGAATAAAAAATCAGTTTTTTTGTCCGAATCTAAGGTTCGGATTTAAAGCTGATATTGTGTTTTAGAAAAAAAAAGAAATATTTTTTAATCAAAATTCTGTTTATAAAAAGTAATCAAACTTGAAAATATGTATACTATATTTACGTCAGTTAAATTTAATATTATAATATTTGAAGTTTTTTATTATTAAACAATTTTTTGTAAATTATTTTCAATTTATTTTTAGAATCTCGAAGAATTGGGATACATATTACAATCTTCTGACGCTTCTGACGCAAACGAATGTTTTTACTAGATAGTTTTAGCAAGACCCTCAATCAAAATAATAATCGTACGATAAAATACATTAATCAGAAAATCAAATACAAAAGTGTTGTAATGCAATCAGAATTTTGTTTTGTTTTCAAATACATTTCAACAGGAGAGAAAAAATGGGCGTGATCTGGATTCAAAACTGTTTATAGACATTTTCATTTATAAATTGTAAAATGAAAATTAAAATCGGTTTTTGAACCTATAATAAGAAAAAAAAACACTAATCTAAATTAATTGCATAATTACAAAAAAAAATACAATTTTTCTCATATTTCCAAAAATTTAGAATAAAAATATGTAGATCCTGATAATTATAATTTTTTTGTTTAAAGATAAGATGGATAACAGCCTCTCAGAAGTCAAATCAGTCCAAAAATAAAATTTTTCCCCGCCTGAATACGGAAAAGGAATTTATTTTCGTTATTTTTAAACAATATCTCAACCGCAAGATTTGAATCGTTCAAATTTCAAAGTACCGACTGTCCTTTTCTTTTTTTTTAGCGATTTGGATGCTTATTTTGATGAAATATCAGATTTATCCAAACAGAAAGGAATTTTAACGTACACTCGACTCTCCCAATATCAACGAAATCCAGACCAGACTCCCTCGCAATATCAACGAAATTCCTTCTCTCAAATGTCACATAAATTGCGCATGCGTATTGCGTATAATAGAATATTTTTAAGCATTTTAAATTGCGCGCGAATAGCAACCAATCAGATGCCGAGCGTGCAACTCATGCGCAGTGTATCCAGTGAGATTTGAGGTACTAACTGCAGGTTACTATTGCGAGAGGAATGCGGTTGGTATTGCGATGGTTGATATTGGGAGAGTCGGGTGTCGGATTCCCGGTGGTGGGGATAAAACTAGATTTCCCCACTCCACCAATAATCCACACACCTCTCTTCCTTCTCAAAGCCGATAAATAAAATATTAGTTGCTGCAGTCTTCGGTTCATTCAAATTCATTATTCGAGAACGAACTCGCGTTCAAATCGTTATAACCCCTCGAAACTCTTGTCGCGACAGACACTTCCTAAGAAGCTTAACATCTTAAAAGAAATTAAAATACTAATTATCTTTAAAAAATATTTTCCTACTTGCTAAATTAATGTTCTTCAAAAAAATAAAAAGTGAGATTCCAGGGATATTTAATGAATCCGTTGTGCTTGTGCGCGAATAATAACTTTCTTTTTTATTTCCCTGTTTATATTTACAATTATACAATTTTCATCGATTTAAACTTTAATTTAAAAAATCTGTGTGCCTAGAATGTGCGAAGTTTTGTGCCTAATTTTTGGATACCTATTGTGTCTCGATTGATTTAGTGTTTGATTAAAAATGGTGCTTAAACGAAAGGTAAGTCTTTGTTTTTGAGCTTGTATAATAATAAAAATAATTTAATTTGAAAGTTTAATTTCGCGCTAGTATTTTTTTCAATCAAGTCGTCAATTGTGATTGGTTGGAATGCACGTGTGTAAATCTAACCAATCTAACCTCACCTGACCCGAAGCTATTCTCAGCTGATTTTTCGTGAGAATTCTGATTATGTTAGCTAATTAAATTCGGATGTATTTTAATGAGTCTTCGGAAAAGTGACGTATTTTTGTTACCTGGTACACACGCATAATGAACCTCCTGTTTATTTCAAATCATGAATCTAAACTTTTTGTCAGATTTCCGCAAATTCCCGAAGGATTTATTTTACAACACAGTGAGTTTTTACTTTTGAGTAAAAATAGTTTGTTTATCAGTAAAAGCTAAGGGAAAAAGTGTTTATAAAGTGACAACAAATTTTTGTACAATTATAACATCTTCTAATTCTATGTTAAATTTAAAAACGCATTATTAACTTGTTGAAACTATAGTTTCTTAGTGTTGCTTTATATTTTGAGGTTTTAAAGTATTTTTAAATTTTAATATTCGAGATTTTCAAACTTTGGAATGCTTTTTTAAAAATTTTTAATTCAAATGTTTTTTTTAAGCTGGGAGCATTTCAGTGCATTTCAGTTTCTCATTCCTGTAACCTTTTCAAATTACTGCTTTAGGCCTCTTAAATCTTGAATCTCAAAATTCGAATTTTAAATTTAAATCATTCAAAATGAAACATTTTTAAATTGGAAATGTTAGTAGTTGAATCCAGTTGAATCATTTTAAATTGAAAATGTTCCTAAATCGAATTACATCACATTCAAATATACTAAATAAACAATTTAAAATTTAAAGCGATTATATTGAATAATTTTGAATAAAAAGCATTGCATATTGTAATTATTCTATAGTAAAGAACTTTGATTGAGATTTTTTAAAATTGTACACTTTCAAGTTCAATGGTTTAATAATTGGGCAAAAATTAAGTTGAAGCCTAAATTCATCGCAACATTTGTAAATTCCTAAAACTATAATTTCTAGGTAGACATTTTAAGATATTCTCAACTCGCAATCCATATTTTTCTCAGTTTTTTATTCTATCTAGTGGTCCGTAACGCAACAGATTATAAATCTTAATTTTAATGATGCGTTTTGTTTCGAATTCGAAACCGTGTCATATTTATTTATGTTAACACTGAAAATATTTCTCATCTCTCTTATGACGCGATACAGCTTTTATCACATCTTCTGAAATAATTGTTTTAACTCTCTTTCTCGGGTTATCTTATAAAATCCCAGATAACATTGCATCTCTCATGCTTCCAAGTTAGATCGAGAAAATAATTTATACAATGAATTGTATATAATTCTAATTGAATTCCGGATCACCTTTTTTTACTCTATTCATATTTTAATTTGCAAAGCATTATAATAGTTAAAAAAAACCTTATAATGAAATTTACCTTCAAACTCCAAATTATATTATTCATACTTAATTTCGAATTTTAAATATTTTCTCATCCCGAAATTAGTTAATCAGAATTTAAATAAGCGAAGTAGGTCACGATTAAATTGATTATTGTATCGCCAATCGTTAACGAAATTTAAAAGGTTCGAAGTTCAAAAATTAAATCCCTCGATAAGATTACTTATCATTAATAATTAATTTTTTTGTAATTCTTTCAAGAATATTATTTCTATTATTTATTCTGATTTTCTTTTAGATCTTTTCCTTCGGAGGATTATTGAATCAACTCCAGCCGAATGTCCGATGGAGTTCTTCATTGAAAGTTAGGGACAAGGAGGCGATTCAACCAGATCGATCATTTAAGGTATTTTTATTAACAAATTAAGCTTAAGAATTGAATTCATACTAATGGTCTAAGCATAGATTTTTCGAATTGCAGTATTCGGATCTGGCAGTTCGCTTCGCAGCTCCCGATCAACTTCAGCCTAAACCAAATGTCAGTGAACTTTCTTTCGGAAAGTTTTTTACTGATCACATGCTCAAAATTTTCTACCACGAAGCTTTAGGCGGATGGCAAATACCGCAAATCACCCCCCTTGAGAATTTGGTCCTGCATCCAGCAGCGAAAGTTTTGCATTATGCTCTCGAGGTGAGCGATTTAGATTCTAAGTTTTACAATAGTATAAATTAGAATATTTTCGAGATTTGAAGAATGTTGGATCCAAGTTAAACTCCTCATTTTACATACTTGACAAATGTTATAATTAGACATTAAATACCCTTAATGTTATTGACTAGATTAGTTAAATAAAATTAATTGAAAATTAATTTTCCAGTTATTTGAGGGAATGAAAGCTTATCGAGGAGTAGATGGAAAAATCAGGATTTTTAGGCCCGAAATGAACATGGATAGGATGAATACATCAGCAATGAGATCGGGTCTTCCAAATTTCAATGGAATAGAATTGATCAAGTGTATTAACAGACTGATCAGCATAGATCAGGAATGGGTGCCTCACTCAGAAGCTTCTAGTCTTTACATTAGACCAACTTTAATTGGTATCGATGTAAGTTTTCATTACAATTTTAATTTAAATTCAAGCCTTTAGCACTCACCTCTCTAGACCTCGACCCGATTATTTGTTTCGCCTCTATTTTCACTTAAATGGTTAAAAATTGCAGCATTATGTCACAAGCGTCATTCACATATTAATGTTGTGCGAGGATAATCTCGAAGTTTCCCAATCCTGATAAATGATAAGAATTAATAGCATGATCTCGCTAACATCGCCTTAGTGATTTATGTGACTTTTATCTCTTGTCTTTCCTAAACTGGAATCGAACCTATCGTTCTGATGTCATATCCTTAGAGTAGCCAAATGAGATTTAGATCTTTATCAGAATTACCGATAAGATTTTAAAATTCTACATTTTAGGGATAGTTGGAAACGCTATCTAAGATTTTTATCGTAATTCTCAAATATTTAAGTAAATTAGAAAGTGTTTTTATGTTTTTCAAAAGAAGAAATAATGTTCGAAATGAGTATTTAAACAATTCAGATCAATCTGAATCAAGAAAAAAATGAGTAGAGTTATGAAATTCCTTATCAGTCCGAACTAAACTATTCTGGAATATTAACACTTCAACAAATAACGATAAGGGAAGATTAAATGCAAGTTTCATCAGTTCTTGTCATGTTCCCTTCAGAATGAGAGGAATGTAGAGAAGAATAAAATACTGCTTCTGAGTAACAAGATTTCACGCAATTTGTAAAATTCCTAGAGGATTTTTAACTGATAGGCAAGCTTCGAATATTTAAAACTTGGAAATACTAACAAAGGCTAAATTGTTTGTTACTAGTACGTTCGATTTACATTAATTCTACTCTGATAACTCGCAGATGAACCATTGCCTCGGAGAAAAAATGTGAACGATAATGTCATTTTTCTTTTTCTTTGCACTCCACAGCTATTCGATATAAATAGTACTATTTATACAAACTCGAGGGCTTAGAAAAATACCGAACAAAGACTTTTGTAATCATTTATCCAATCAATATCAAAGGCTTTGAACTGCTCTTTATCACTATAAAAAATATCAATGATAGCCATTTGTATTAAAAAGTGGCTTTAAACAATTACGTACTTATTTTATCAGAATAATGAAATTTTAAACGAAAGGCTTTTAAAATTTAGAATTTAAAATGTTTTAAATTGAACAGTATCGAAATAAAATCTTCAAAATGGAAAACTTAGTTGGAAATAGTTAAAAAGCTAAATAGCAAAATCTTTTCAATATGAATCATAAATTACTTTCTCAGATAAATTTTGAGCTTAAACGGATGGATGACTCAATTTTGATGAAAGTAGAGATCAGATTACTTGATTCTGTAATACCTAGGTCACTAATAAATCATGAGTTAATAAACTAACAACAGAGCTGGGTAAAATGGTTCTCAAAATGTACTTAAAATAGAAAATAGAAAATGTCTTTTTAATATTTAATTTTATTTCCAAAGGCAATTAGAAATTATAATTACGTAAAATTACATAAAGAATAATTATTATCTTTTGCACAATAAGGCAAATACAATTAGAAATTATAATTACCTAAAATTATATAAAGAATAATTATTATCTTTTGCATAATAAGGCACAATACAGTCTTCGACTGTACATACAACTTTTTTCCCCTATATTGTACAAAATAGAAATAGTCATTTTTCATTTCAAATACCTATTTGAAATGAATTCATTTGAGATTGTAGTTACCCAGCTCTGTAAGCTAATAAGCTTGTAATCATTCGTACTAACTTCTAATGTCAATGTCAAGAGATAATCGACGTGGAGGAATGACTGATGCAATAGAAATGCAAATTTTCTAGTCTAGACTCTAGAAGTCCAGAGCATTTTTTACCGCATATCCTACAAAATTTTAGACCTCATCTGACAGTCTAATGAAGACTGATGACTCAAGATTTCAATTGAAATTTTTACTTTTAGATGGCACGATTTAAAAATTCCGAAAAATAAAATTCCCGACAGTTTATAATATTGTCGAAATTTAAAACTCCTGCAGAAAATTGACAGTATTATAAATCATTAACGCTATAAAATTTGCGACATTAGAAAATTCCCGACATTGAAAAATTGTCGAAAAAAAAAGTTTCAATAAAGAAATAAATTAATAGTTAAAATCATAATTTAACTATCATTTATTTTATAATATAATTAGGCAATTTTTTGCCGGAAATTTAACAGTTTCAAGAATTATATTTTTAAGAATTTTTCAGTTTTCCTTTTTGGACTTTAAAAGCATTATAATATTTAAAGGGGTACAATCCAATGAGAAAATTCAAAACATAAATATGTGGGAATTTGGAAATTAATTTATGATTTGATTTTTCTTTTTTAGCCAACCTTGGGAGTTGCTGCTTCAGATTCGGCCCTTCTTTATGTTATACTCTGCCCAGTGGGAAATTATTTTAAAATTAAAGAACCAACCCGAGGAATTGCTTTATTAGCTGACCCCAGGTACGTGAGAGCGTGGCCTGGAGGCTGCGGAGATCGAAAAATGGGAAGTAATTATGCCCCTACACTTCAAGTTCACCGAGAAGCGATAGAGAAAGGATTACAGCAAGTTTTGTGGCTTTATGGTGACGATCATCAAATTACGGAAGCTGGAACTATGAACATCTTTATGTTTTATATCAACGAAGACGGAGGTAATATTTTATTTTATTAAGTCATTTTTTATTCAAGTCTCTCGTTTATTTTATATTTAATTTTGTATGTAATTTTAGAAAAAGAATTGGTGACACCGCCACTAAACGGTTTAATTTTACCCGGGATCACCAGAGATTCTATCCTAGCACTAGCAAGAGAGTGGAATAATTTCAAAGTTAGTGAAAGGAAAATCACAATGGAAGAAGTCTGCCGATTGGTCTCTGAAAATAGGGTGAGCAAATCTTTTGTTATAATTGATAACATTTAACATTCTTGGCCTCAGACGTGCGAGTATTTATTGCACTAATTACAAAATGATGCATACGCTCACAAAGATGTTTGAAAACACGCTACCTATTGATCTTTCAACGATTGTTTTATTTTACAGACTTCTTGTCTGACAAGTTCTTATTCTTTCTAGAAAAATAAGCTGAGATTTCTCTCGAAATTTGAAAGCTGAAAGTTAAATTCAATCCTTCAATTTAGATATTTTGAATTACAAGAAAAGTCTATCTTTTTGTTACAGTTGCTGGAACTCTTCGGTTCAGGGACAGCATGTATAATTAGTCCAATTTCCCGAATACATTTTGTGGGTCAAGAATTGTTAATTCCAACTACGGAACAACCTTCTGCTGTTTACAAAATGTTCTTAAAAAATTTATCGGAAATACAATACGGCTACATTCAAAATCATCCTTGGGCTTTCCCGATCGACTAAAATTTTCTCTCGAAAAAATTAAACCAGGGAAAAGTTTAGACATGAAAAAACGGACAGAAAAAACGGAAATCTAGTTTTTGAAGATTAAACTTAAAATTAGACTCAAAAATAGAACTAACTAGAATTCGCTGTCCACTTTTGGATAGACCTGACGAATAAAAATTGAGTCTTTTTATATATTTCATTTTGTCTATTTAGATTTCGAAGCATCGAGGCTAATGAATTGTAAGAATAAAACGGAATTCCGTTTAGACAAGAATCTAGTTCTTATTTATTTTCAAGAAATAGTCAAATTATTGTATTAATTATTGAAACTGGCTTTAATTGATACGAACATTTTCCTCAGGTATAAGTCACGTGACTTTTTATGAATTGTACAAAGGAAATTTATATACAATAGATTAATCTATTAATTAAAAGACCGAATTAAAGACAGAATTCAAATTTCAGTAAATTGAATCCTGTTTATTAAAGGTTGAAAGGAAACTTTAATATTTTGGAAATTTCTGAAACTCGAAGTCAAAACCTTATTCTGCTTTTTGCGGAATGTTGTAAATATTTTTAGTAAGTTTTTGGAACTGTATATTATAAATTTTAGCTTTTGTCAGATATTGAAATATCATCAATCATTAATCATATTTTTAAACGATGACTACGTAGTCATCATAGCTGTGATTTTTTATTTGCAAAACGTTTTAGTAAATTATGTATATAGAAGACACGTTTTATGTAATTTAAATGTAATATTATTTAGGCATTGAACATTAAATATTTAAATATTAAGTAGAACTAAGTTGGTTTTTTTTATTTAGAAATCTGTAACCACTGAATGACATTTTTTAAAGAAATACAATAATTTAAAAAAAGCAAGTGTAAAATGCAAATTTTTTTTATCGAACCTTCCATTTTCTGAGTCCGCAGTTTGTTTTCCGGAAAATATTGCGACTCACAATACTTGACCCTGACTTCTGATTTACTTTCACGGAAGTTTAATGAGTTTAAACGAATGCAGAGTATGTGGTTTCTTGGGATAATTACTTCCTTAGCAAAGAATGAAACAGAAGCTCATTTATTTAAATTTGATAAACATGAGGTGTGAAGCTTTGCTGATTGTCGAAAGAGAGAATAATTAGAAAATACATATAATAAATAATATTTATAACGGAAGGAATTAAAAATTTATCAAAATGTCGATAAATTCAAGAATAAATTCATTTTATACGGTAGTGTAGGTATTAAAGGAACTTACATTTGTTGCTTTGTCTTTCGGATTCTGAAAAATTCGAGGATGTGTCTTGAGGGTTTATAAAATTGTTTATAAAAAATCAACGAAACTTTGCCCGCTCGAATTATTCCTAAATAGAAGTTTATCTTATTTTCATGAACCAATAAAGACGCGTGATATATGTAAAACTAAAATAAGTTGAATATCGATTTCATCTATAAATTTGTCTACTAAACTTTTGCGATTTTATTCACTTTTAATGCGAGAGACACGAAATGTACATTTGTAGTCGAGTTTGTAATATACAAACACTTCACATTCACAACAAAACAGTTGACGCCATGGTAAAGTTTGACAAAGTTTGGCGCAGCACATTTTCTAAGTCTCATAAAAGAGCAAAAACACGCACTGATTTTAGACAATTATTGGAAAATATTGACCGCTACTAACTCTAGTTTAAGAATTCCATCCGATTTGCAAGAAAATTGATAAAAATCTCCGAATTCTCAAGTTAAAACTTAAAGCTAGTTGGAATGACTTCGACTCGAGGAACAAACGGTTTCAACTGAAAAAAAACAGGGTTGCCAAATAAACAAATTAATAAATTTGAATGGCTTTTGTACAGTACAGTATGTATTTTATGATTTTATTTACAGTATGTATTTGAACAATTTGATGTTCAAAAATAAATTTTCAACTATGATGACTTATTTAATATTTTGAATTGCATTAAGCTTAGACTTATATTTTATATTCAAGATAATTTCAAATTAATGTAGAGAATTGGTAGAATAAAAAAAAAATAAAATGAAAGCCCTGTTTGAAAGACGCGGGAAAATTCAAATATTAATTAATTTTTTTTCTTTTTTGTATTGATTGAAAAATAGCTTTTTAATGAGTTGAAAAGAACCATAACTATTAAATTAATAAATAGAGTTTTCTAATTAGACTTTCACTTATTTTAACTTCACGATAAAGTGTACTAATTGCCTTGCTTTTGCTTAAAATTAGGAGAAGTGATGCTGATAAGTTTAAAAATTGATATCTCGAAATGACCTTGACGTAGAGGTCACCACGAGGTCATCGGATGATTTGGCGTCTGCTAACTGGTCTCGCGTTTGGTTGGACGAGGTCAAAAATGGCGCAGATGGTTAGATGTAAAATCGGTCTGTTTTCATTAAGACACGTGAATCAGGTAGTGCCGCGAATTTTCCTACCTGCGAAATATCAGCGATTATGTCTCCACACAAGTTGGATCCTCGATGGTAAGTCATTTATTCAAAATAAGAGCTTATTTCCCGTTTCCAAAAAAGTGAGGTTAGGTTCTTAACATTTTTCGCTTAGAATCTATCGAAATAATTTTGTCCTTTTCTCCCAAGAAGTTTAATTTAGATTCTAACATACAGGATTGTATCTTTTATGCTTTTTGTGCAATTCAAGTCAATTTTGAGGTTTTTTGAGATTGCTTTCTTTTTGGTTATGCAACCGAATGCTAAATGAAATGTTATCTGTCAAAAATGATTTAGGTTCATTCTTTTTTAACGATTATTGAATAATTTTCGAGTGATTTTTCAGTAAATTGGAATATTTCAAAGGACGGGAATCATAGTTTTTTAATTGTAGATTTATTATCATTTTTAAGAGGTTGGAATTTGTGTAATTAACAATTTTGAAATAATTTATTCTAATTTTCGAATTTTAGTTTGTCATGTGAATGTTTATGCGTTAAATTATTTTTAGCGAAGGGCAAAGCACTTTTGATGCCCTCGCTTTCTCCTACGATGGAGACTGGTACAATTGTCAAATGGCTAAAAAAGGAGGGAGATCCAATTCAACCTGGAGATGCAATCGCGGATATTCAGACCGATAAAGCAGTAATGTCCATGGAATTCGACGATGAAAGTATTCTCGCTAAAATTGTTGTAAGTATTTTTTTCCGATTGAAATATATTTCTTTTAAAAGTAATGTAAATAGAATATAATCACTCGAATATTTAATAAAATCTTTTAGGTACCGGATGGTACGAAGGACATAAAAGTAGGAACTTTAATAGCCTTGACTGTGGAACCAGACGAGGATTGGAAATCGGTAGAAATGCCGGATTCTGTATCTGCATCTGCTGCTGCAGCACCAGCAGCAGCTTCTGCACCTTCGCCTGTGGCCGAGACTTCAGCTCCAATGGAAGCGGCCGAGCCACCTCCTGGACAGTGCGTACCTATTGACTTGGTTCACAATTTTCTGATTTTATTATTTTTTGTTCTAACCTGGTTTTTACCTTCCGCAGACAAAACGTTGCAATGCCGGCTCTTTCACCAACGATGACCTCGGGAACAATTGTCAAGTGGTTAAAGAAGGAAGGAGACTCAATCGAACCTGGGGATGCTCTTGCAGATATTCAAACAGATAAAGCGGTTATGACCTTTGAAATGGACGAAGAGGCTGTCCTTGCAAAGCTTTTGGTATTTTTTTTTTTTTTTTCTAGAAAGACTTGATTATTAGTTGTTCAAGCATAAGATAATCTTTTTCTGTTTTTTGATAGGTACCGGAAGGTTCGCAAGTGGAGGTTGGACAACTAATTGCTGTTTTAGTTGAAAAAGGAATGGATTGGAAATCAGCGGTTTCTCCTACAGTGACTAAAGCTGTTGCAGCAGCAGCTCCTGCTGCAACAGCTGTTCCTGCTGCTCCTAAACCTAGTTCTGCTTCCGCATCAGCACCTTCTGGTCCCAAACCTCCAGCCAGTGGCCAGTAAGTAAATTCAATTGAATACGATTATTTACTACGCTTTTTTTCGACTGCTAGTTTCATAATCTTAGTTTTTTCACAGAGTTTACGGTTTGGCAGTAAAACGACTGCTGGAAGAATACGGGTTAAGTTCTGGTTCCATAAAGGGAACGGGTCGTCCAAATAGGCTCCTGAAAAGCGACGTCTTAACTTATATTCAAGCTAATAATGTCCGGAAAGTCGCTCTGCAAACCGGTAAAATATAATATTGAATATCTTGCAATATTTTTATAAATATAAAAAATTCTATTTAACTTTTATTTTTATATTTGTAACTTATATTTTTTCAGGGATTACCCCAGGAGTCACAAGTGGAGATGAGCCAGTGATTATAACTCGACCAAAGAGGTCGACTGGTCCCTCCACTTTCAAAGATGTGGAAGTTTCAAATATCAGAGCTATCATTGCAAAACGACTCGGAGAATCAAAGGTGCACATTTTATAGATAACTGAATCAAGTACTTTAGAAAGTTATAATTTATTAAAGGATCTTTTCCCTATTTTCAGAGTACTATTCCCCATTCCTATGCGAGCATCGCTATAAAAATCGACAAACTGAATGAAGTGCGTAGTAAACTTCAAGCCGATAATGTAAAAGTGTCGGTGAATGATTTCGTGACGAAAGCTGTTGCCCATGCACTTTTGGAATGTCCAGATGTTAATTGTTTATACCAAAATGGACAGGTAAAAATATCTTTCTTTTAACTTTTAATACAAATTAAATGGTAAATTATGTTTTTTTGCTGCTCTTCTGTTTTAGACAATACGGGTGCAAAATGTAGATGTTTCGGTGGCAGTGGCGACTCCCACGGGCTTAATAACACCCATTGTTTTTAACACTCCATCAAAAAGCCTCAGCGATATTTCCGCTAATATCCGAGAACTTGCAGGCAAGGCTCGAGAAGGCAAGCTCAAGCCACAAGAATTTCAAGGAGGATCCTTCACGTAAGATAACTCTAAAATCTAACAATTTCCCTAGTTTATATTAGTTTCAATTACGCTTCATGTATTTATAACAAAATTTTCAATTAAAGGATCTCCAATCTTGGAATGTTCGGCATCTCGCAATTCTCCGCGATTATAAATCCACCACAGACAGCAATTTTAGCCGTCGGAACTGGTCGATCCGTTTTAGGTAAATATTATATTTAATAAATTATTTTCAATTATTTCTTTATAAATAGAGTTATAGAGATTCTTTTTTTTTTTTTATAAATTACATACATATTCATGTTTCAGATACCACGTTAACGAAATCAACAATTATGACAGTGACGTTATCGTACGACAGACGAGCAATTGACGAGGATCAAGCAGCTGATTTTTTGGCGGTACTTCGTGCCATGTTAGAAGATCCCACTTTCCTTGCTGTGGGCAGAGCTCAGGCATTAAGACATCGACGAGAGTAATATAAAGTAAAACGCGAATTTTTATTTGAGAGTTTGTTCCAAAACTTGTATACTGCCTCCTAAAGTAAAAAATCATTGTACAAACTCCGTGGTAACTTGTGAGACAAGTTTTTAGATAATTTTTAAGTGCCGGGTCGAGTTTCAATTGTCCATCTTAATCACAAGGTCAAGGAAAAAAGATTTTCGACCGGATGTCGCAGTATCTAACGAGTTCACTAAATAATAATTAAAAAGTAACTATCAGAGGACTCGATGATCAAGTCTGCGACGTAGCTAGATCCCTTATAAATGTAAAAACCAAAGTTTAACACTAAACAAGAGATAAAGTGAAAATAACTGAATAATTTCATTAATTTTGTCCTTTAATTCTATTCTATTTAAAGTATATTAATTTTCTAGATCAAAATTATAAAATAAAGTTTGCAATTAAAAAATTGTTCAGAAGATTGTAAGTTACAAATCTGAAATTCCACCTTGTACATAATAAATAAAATATTTATTGTCCATTTTGTTAGTTTTTTTAGTTTTATCCAATAAATTGCTCCAGAAGATTTGTAAATTACATCTTGTAAATAAGGTATTTATTGTCCACATTGCTCAATTTTTGTCCAGTACATGGTTAAAAAAATAAAAAATCATTGTTTTATCCATGTATCACAGTCTAAATTCCTGTTGATTTGATTTGCAAAGTTTTAAGACTAATCTATATTAAATACAACTGCAGTAAAATAGACTGCTCTTTTTCTCTTAAAATTAAATACATTTCAATATATAAAAGAGAGTCGAAGCGATCCAAATTCAATTATGCTAATTAGCTAATAAATCATTGAGCAATTGTGAATGCTTTCAGGCACGTAATCAGTTTTCATAATAATTTCTGTTTCCACAAAAGTGCTAGAAATTTGTATAATTCTTAGAAAATTTGGTGTAAAAAATATAGTTCAATTCATAAAAAGTTAAAAAGTTTGGTCCCTGCTCTTAAAGATAATACTAGACTTAATACAATTTTGACTGGCCTTTCTAAAATTGGCACTACTTTGTTCTTAAACATTATGAGCAGAGGGCAGTCGTTTCTTTGGGAGTTTACAAATCTAATTATGACAAATGAACTTTGTGATATGTTAATTATCTCAGCGTTAAAAAATTACGAATTCCAAATATTTTAAAGAATGCTAAATTTGAAAGTAATAAATTCTTTCAAAATGGAATATGTACATGATATCAAAACTGCATACATTTATTCTAAGCATTTGAACTTAAAATATATTTGAAAATCCGGTACTAGTTCTAACTAGTTACTTTTTTTTAATAGTAATTTCGCAATACTGATGTCTTAAACATTAATTAATTAATCTTCAACTTTCCTCTGCACACAATTAAATCTAAGGAATGAATTCTCTTTAAGAAATTCTTATTCTGATTTTAAAAAGCCTTAGCACTTCAAAAAGCCTTTTGTAAAATTTTTTGCGCCGCCCTAATGAGGGGGGTAAGACTAGTCAGTTCCGCACATTTGTCAAGAAAAGGATGTGCGAGTAGTTCTTCAGCCGAGGCTCGTTCGTCAACCTCAACAGATAAACAGCATTCTAAAAAATTCTGAAAATTAGGACTCAAGGTGTTCCACCTTGGAATCGAAGGTTTCGAATTGGCTGAAGCAATTAAATAAAGCGCTCGGAGTGGAGCTTCCTTCATATAAGGTGGTTCGCCTTCAATCATTTCAATTGCCATAATTCCCAAAGACCAAATGTCCACCTTCTTTCCGTATTGCTTTCTAGTCACAACCTCTGGAGCCATCCAATAAGGAGTTCCGACCATCGTTTGTCTTTTTTCATCCCCCACAATATTTGCACAAAATCCAAAGTCAGTGACTTTCACCTCTCCTTTCATACCTAATAAAACATTATCTGACTTTATATCCCTATGGATAATCCCCTTTGAATGGAGGAAGCTGATTGCCTTTAAAACCTCTCTGCAGACTGCAGCAATTTGTGCTTCTTTCATTACAGTTTCTGTGACAACGTCAGTCAAAGGTCCACCTTCCAAAAGTTCCATAACAACCCAAAGATGTTCGTTTAATAAATAAGCATCGAGGAAATTAACGAGATTGGGGTGCTGGAAGTCTTTTAGGACTTTAATTTCTGTTAGGATAAGTTCTTTTTTTTGTTGTTTGGAAAGATCGATGATTTTTATGGCTACTCTCTGACTATTTGTCAGATCAGTAGCAATAAAAACTGTTCCTGAAGCTCCAACCCCGACTTCTTTGCTTTTATCGAAACGTCGATTTGGGTCGTCGACGTGGCAGATTTTTTTGAGTTCGTCAAAGACTTCCTCATCACTAAGTTTTGAGTCAAAAGACTCGGTTTTTCTTCGAAGAACGGGGCTTTCTTCATAATCAGGGTTGGAATTTTCTGGTGGAAGATGCGTTTCATCCTGTGTACTTTCGTCGTCGATTTGGTAGGTGTTCAAGTCTTCAAGGATCTCTGTTAGGCTTTTTTCAATCCGAGTCACGTATTTTCTGGGCGCTGGTTTCGGCGGTTTACTCATTTTTCCGATTTTTGGTGGGAGCTCGGGTATTCTTTGAATCTGTTAGAAAAGAGAATTTAAGATTTGTAAACCTGGTAATATTTTTATGATGAAAGTCTGTCTAATTATTATATTTTTCATACCTGGCTATCCGTTGAACTAGCGGAAACCGATCCATCGGAACCACCAGATTGATATTTCTTAGCCAAAATCTTATCGATTTCCTGTGACTCTTCCTCAATAAGATCTTCCGTAACAAAAGGCTTAAAAACCTCTTCTTGCGGTTTTCTTTTGATAGAATAATTATAATATTTAATGGCCTGCAAGGCCGCATCTGGATGTTCATTTTGTTCAGATTTTGTTATCTGTGTGTTTAATAATCGAATCCAGGGATCTGGAAGACCTTCTAGTTGACCTATGACAATAAAAGTACCTTCATGCAACATTATTAACTTACATTAATTAGAGCTAATTTAATTATTTGAATTAAAAAAAAATGTGTTTTATTAATTCACTCAAATAATAAATAAAAATGAATTTATAAAACTCAAGGATTTACAGAGAAAACTCTATTTTTATCCGTTGCTTCGAAGATTGTAAACTCTATTCCATTTCATCGATTTTAATCGTTCTTTCTGAATTTAAATATTTTTATAATTAATACAATTATACTAACCTGTGACTGCATTTTTGCTGACGTGAAACTTGTGAGACACATTTGTCGGAAGTCCGATTTCGGCGACGGTGTTCAAAGGCTCGAGGTTTGACCCACTGTGATGTTTTCTTTTCGAAAAAAACTTGCTGATACTTAAACTCATTTTTCTGTGAAATCGGAAGAATTTTTGACGCTCCGTTTTGAAATGTTGATCCAATTGGGTTCAAAAATAAAGCGAAACTTGCTAATTGGAAATAATAGGAAGAAAGTGAAGAAAGCGAAAAGATCTAGTATTTATTATAGGTTATGTTTTGATAGCACCCACACGTCTGCTAATAGAACAGATACACTTGGAGGTTCACACCCATTTTTCGGGGACGTTTATCGATCTTGATAAAAGTCCTTTTCGCAAGCACAACACCTCTTCACACCCAAGTGCCATTTATCATGGCATTTATATGACACGAGATCATCAAACTATCAAAGATCCAAAATCCACCCGCGTTTCAACTCAAAATTCAAAACTGCATTTGGGTTTGGGAAGTTGAATCTCAAAACACAAGGCTTATCGCCATCCGGTATTCGACTACAAGGAATTGTTTGCTTATCTGGCTTAATCTGACTTATCTGTCACGGATTTCTTCGAGCTGATTTTTGCAGCAGAACGGGGTGTAGTTTCGGTAATGAGTATGTATATGTATTATATGACTATTGATAGTTTGATGACTATGACGAATAACGACTATGACGACACGTACATACATGAAAGCGCCACCTATATGACAGATTCGATACGAATCCGAGACATTTAAATTATGTACATACATGCATTTAAAAGTGAAAATGATGGCATGATGGGTAATTTTGGTAATCGGACTAATCTAATTACCGTAAGTAAATATTCAGGTAAGAGTTGATTCTTTCATGCGAACTATTTCAATTAGAGTTAATTTTAATAGAATTTTATCAAATTTAAATAATTTTTTGAATGACAGATGCCAAGGCGCCTGAGGGTACACAACGGGGCTTACACACGTGTTAGAAGGTTGCATCTTTTCAGGCTACACTTTAATATTTCCAGTACATAATATTCTATAATTTAAATTTTAGCTCTAAAATTTGAATAATTTCAAATTGTATTCATCTAAAAATTTCAGCTTTTTATAAATATAGAAAGGTACGTGTGTCTGGTTCTAAATTTGTATGTGTATTTACTTTAACTTTGGAAATTTTCAGCCCGATATCTTAATGTAAATGTAGAAATGACATCGCAGAGAAAAAAATGCAGGTGGATTAGAGATTGGATAACGCATGATTTGAAAAAGAAAATGTATGATTATTTTAAATGTGTAAGGAACTGTGTAATTTTTTTTTAATTCTGCTGAAAATAAAAAAGGCAGTTTTTAATTAATATACTTATGATTTGTGAAGCTATAAAATAAAATAAATAAAGCTATAAAAATGCGGCTACTTGTGACATTTATTTTTTTTCTACCTCGGTTCTAAAGTTTGGAGGTTGAACTCTTACTGAATCATAATAAAATAGGCAATTAAGGCAAACTTGGATGAATCTTCATTGTATACGTAACTTTTTAAAAGTTCAGATTTATAGTGATTTAAAAGTTATTTATTTTTATATCCAGCATGTAAGACACGCTTTTTGATATTAATGAATAAAAATACTTTAACTGGATATTTAAATTTGTTAAAAAAATTTTTTTTAAATAAATAATTAACTAAAATTTAATAGAACAAATAAAATAATAGGAAATCTTATAAGTAATTCTAAAGCACAAAATTTGTTTATTTTTATTTATTGACTTTTCTGATTTCATCTAATCCATTAAGTACACGTCCATTCGTTTGCCCATTCAAATCTAATCCCATCTTTATCTAATCTAATGTAAATTCATTTCGCCATGCTACGTAATATTGGCGACACGCGAGGAACCTGATTTTGTTTTTTTTTTCGTTTGATAGAAAATTCTAGAAAATTGAGAAAAATACTGAGAAAAATAAAACAAAAGAAATTTTTTCAAATTTTTATTGGTTTAGCTATTATATCATTTTTTATATATGTATTTAATTATTTATATTAAGAGTTTAATCATCGTCTTGAATTATTTTCTAATTTTATAAGTGTCTAAATTTGTATTCATATCACTTGTATTCATTTGCATCTGTATTATTTTACATTAATTCAGCATTAGGATCATATTTGATACATAATGTACTTAAACTATTAAATTTCCTCCTTTTTTGAGATTTGAAAGAAAGAACAGTTTTACAGTTGTCTCATATTCATTGAATCACTTCTCTTCTGGTTTTATTATTCACGTCACTTTTATTTCGATTACGCAGTGACGTGAAGAATAGACCTTGCAAGTCCTTTGTCCAAACTGGAGAACAATATAATGAATGCAAAATTTGAGAACATTGTACTCTTTGAATTCATTACTAGAATTTTCATGTAATTTCACAAATTTATTGTTTTACGAGAACAAAATATTATCTAAAGCTGAATTTTTATACTCAAGAAATTTATTTTGAAATTAATTGGATATGATGTAATTTATTAATTTGAATTAATTTTTTTTACCTTTACATAAACATATTTTTGTTGCGGACAATTTAATTCTTTATTTTCGATAATGTCGTTATTCTTGCGACATTCCTAAAATTAGGAAAAGTCAAACGCCATTAGAAGGTTGAACGCCAATAGCGTGCGAAGATCTCGTGATGAACTCACGTGTATCTTTTGAATGAAAAAACTGTATTTGAAGTCACGATTTATATATTTTTTTATTTATGAAAATTATGCATTACTTATAATTAATAATTATGCAAGAGTTCCAAACATTTTTGTCCAATAAAGTATTAAGAACAGTTTTTCAAGTCACTTGAAATTTCGTAGATTCCAATTTTGGACCCATTTTTTAATTTTTTGAAATTCAGGAAAATCTATTGAGGAAAAAGAAAATTAATTTATGGAGCTTGTTTGGAACAAATTAATTTGTGAAGTTACACCGTGATTTGCAAAAATCAACCGGGTGAACTTGGTAGCGTCTAACAAGGAAGTTGAGCTTGTGCTGTGAGAATACAAATGGGACTTAAAGTAAAATAATAATAATAAAAAAAAACAAACAGTCAAGTTCCGCTTGATCAAGGCGTCCCGAGTACATATTCCTCTGATGGGGGATCGTTTCTGTTACCAGTTGAAGATCAGCCGGCATCTCGAGAAGTGCCAGATTTAAGGAATCTCTCAGCTGACAAGATCAATGAGCCTTTCAATTAAATTCTGGCCCTTGACTCAAGTCTTAACTTAATCTTGAGATTTGTTTAAATTCACGAAATTTACTCTACCAAATTTATTTTAAAAAATGGTTAGAAGTTAGTTCTGAATTTTGCAATCAAGAGTAAGAGTAGAAAAAAATTTATTATTTATAAATCAATAATACTCAATCTAGAGAAGTTTAATTGATGGTAAACAATAAAACAATAAAATAAAGATTGCAATTTACAAAATTTATTAAACTGAAATAAAAATATTTCAGAACATAAAAAAACAAAAAAAAAATAATTCATAAAAGCTGGTTATTAAGTTATTTAATTAGTTATTAAGTGTCTGAGTGGAATAGTGAAGTTGAGGAGAAATTAAAGATTTTCCTCAAAGTGATTACGGAGCTTCGAGGGATTTAAAATTTCAGGAGGAAATATATTACAGGTAGGGAAATAATGTAATTTATTTATTGCTTAATTTGGTTTGTTAATTACTTATAATTAGCAATTTAGTTTGAAGCCTTATTGCTCAACAAGATGTTGCTATTTAAAAACTATTTTTCACACATTATTTCAACTTAGCGCGATCTCATTTCAGCACATTCGAGTGTCAAACGATTTCACGTGTTTGAATTTTCCCGCATGCTCACAATTTTTGGCGCGACATTCGAATCTTTTTTGCTTCTGCGTACATAGTCTCGTAATTTTTGGCCAAGTTGCAGTAGTTAATTTTTGTATGTAAATTAAAATTTTGATGTTTATAAATTATTTAAGAGGTTTAAATATTTTAAATGTTTTAAAATAATTTTTCAACATTTTAAATAAGTTTCTCATTAAAAAATGAATTTATTATTGACGTAGCATAAAAAATTCGACTGCGACTTTTTTTACAATTTCCTAGTAGACAGTAATATGGTAATACAAATTTTCAGGGACAAGTGATAAGTAGTTAATTATAATCGATTAATGAGGTTCGGTGTGCACTACTTTCCGCATGTTCTTTTTCCGATGGAAAAAATAAAAAAACTTTGAAAATTAATAATAGACATTGTTTATTTTAAGAGATAAATTCATTTTTTATCTTTATAAAATCTCTTTTTAAGTGTACTAATATGAAAACAATATTTTTACAGGATTTTTATCAGAAGATAACAATTGGAAGCTGAGGAAAAAATATGTCTGTGATTTTTATTACACTTTTATTTACAGTATTATTTCCTATCAACTGTAACGCGTTTCAGTTTCTATGGGATATTGTTTTTGGAAAAGGTGGACGTATTAATCGTGTTAGAAATATCGAAACTGCTCGATCATTAAGCCGATTTGCCATTCTCGACTTCGTAAGTATTCAAAATTAATAATTTGCTTAAATAATATTAAAAATGTTTAAAAAGTGGTGTTTAATAAGAACTGTTATTTTATTCCAAGCATATCATAGTTTTCACATTAAAATTAATGATGATTAATTTTACATTCTAAAAAAAATAAGTACTGACCATTTTTTGCATATGACAATTTTATAAAAAATTCCTGTGCAGTTAAATTTGCAATGGCATTTATAATTGCATAATTTACATATACAACCCAAGTAGTTTTTCGATATTATAAGATAATTATAAATTATAATTTACTAATAAATTTATGATTACCTAGACTCTAATTTCATTTTCAGTATTTTTTAGATTAAATTTAAATCTTGAGATTTAGGTGTATCTATAATATCAAGGATCTAAAAATAGTCCTTTTTCGACCGATGAATACTTAATGACTTCTTTATTACGGTATAAAAGAAAATCTTCTAGGGATAAAAATACAGTTGCAGACTAAATTCCAAGAATTATTCAAATTCCAAAGCAAACAAGTCAGAATTCATCTTCTTCTAATTATCGTTTCTCTAATGGAAATTATAAAAAAGATGCACACCATTTAAATTGAACTATTTCAAAAAGAAAATTTTAGGAATTTTTTAAAATTTAATTTTATTGAAAAAAAAAAATAGATTAATAGATAATAGATTACTACTTTATTAACATGATGATGACGTGTTATTAAGAATCTAGCACATGCTTATTTGCATTCCTTGTGATACAAAAAAGTTCAAAATGTTATTCTAAACACTTGATAGCACGCCAGAATGACTCGCTTTGTTTTGCACTGCAAATGCAGTTTTTATTTCCCCTTGATGTCAATTAGTAACAGGTGTCAGAAGAAAACTTATTAGTGATCGATTATATTTTCCGCATTTGTAATCAAAAGTTATTTTCATGATATTACGACAATGATCTGTTCAGTCTTGTTGATTTATCAGTCCTTGCGAGACGATCAAGATTTTTGCTAAAAATTCTTTAAAAAATTAATAGATAAGAACTTGTTCGGATCTGTTAATAATTGTCAGTTATTTAAAATTGAGTAAATAACAGTTAATTCCACAAAAGGAGATTAATACAATATCTAAAATAAAATAATTATGTGTATTATTATAATAAATAAAAATTATGTAATAAATTGAATTATGTATGCAGATAGGATTGGTAGAAAGGCACGGTTATCCAGCAGAGGAACACAGTATTACAACTGACGACGGTTATTATTTAAAAGTGCATAGAATTCCAGGAAGTCCTTTAATTCCAAAATCGAAAGGAAAACCGGTTGTTTATCTGCAACATGGAATTCTCGCTTCTTCTGATACTTTTGTTCTAATGGGACCAGAAAGAGATCTGGGTGAGAAAGAAAAAAGTATTTTTAATTACTGTATTCTGCCATTCCATGAAAATTTTAAACGGAAGTTTCATGATTTAAATAGAAAATTACATTATAACATATATTAAATTCTGTTATGAAAGCAGTATTGAGATAATACCACTTGCTATAAAATAATTGCTACAAAATAAGAAAATATAAAAAAATAAGAGCACACTATAAAAAATTGAAGGGCATTAACAAGCTTCTAATAAAGTGTGAGATGTAAAGTAATTTGAGGTCTTTATTCTTTGTTAAGAGAAACTAGAAAATATACTATAAAAATGCAAATGCCAAAGTGAAAGATTACGAAACCATCGATAATGATAATCGTATTTTCATGTTTTGTTTACTCACGTGAAACTGTTTTTAGTAATCACGCGACTATCTAAATATCTATATAAATTCTAACGGATCTAGTGACTCAAACTTGATACGAGAAATTCTTCTTAATTATATTAGCATCTGAAACTTGTTTCCCAATAAAAATATTTTTTAAATTACAATTCTTTTGTATGAAAAAACTGATTTTAATAATAATTTTTAATATATTTTTAATATATTTTTTTAAATAAGATATATCTTATGAAAAAATTTACAAGTTTAAATGTCATTTATCCGAAAAAAATTAATTGAATTGACACACTCATGATGTTGAAAAGTCAATATACATGTAAAAAATTGAGTATAAGTCAATAAGGATAAATTTTTTTCTGCTTGAAGAATTAATCACAGTTGATATTTAAAATGTTAATTTACGACCTACAAAGATTATTGTTCCTCAATTTATTAAGTTAAATCTCCCACACCAAAATAAAGTAATAAATTTGTTTTTTTTTAGCATTTTTATTAGCTGACGCTGGATATGATGTATGGTTAGGTAATCATAGAGGAAACACGTATTCCAGATCTCACAAAAAATTATCGGCTGATCGAGATCCCAACTTTTGGAAATTTAGGTAAATATCTTTACATAAATTCAATAAATTCCACTTTTTTATATCTGGATTTGCATTCTTAGAGGAGTCGAGAGTTCAAAGTCCATCGGAAAAAATGCAGATAGAATTTGAATTACTGAACTGATTTTTTAAAAAAATGGCTATTAGTGTCATGATAATATAATATGTAAAAGTTTGTTTTCTTCAATCGTTTTTTTTTTAAGTCCAAAGTCTTCTAGATTCCTGCAAAATTATTTGCATGAAAAATAGAAATAAAATAACGTGAAAAAGTACAAGAATATAGTTATATATTAGCATTTAGATTATAATTTTTTATTAAATCAAGATTTCCATTAATTAAAACTTATTTTTTTCGATTAGCTTTCATGAAATTGCACTACACGATGTAGCAAACACTATAGATTATATTTTGGGTGTAACTGGAGAAAAATCACTAACTTATGTTGGACATTCAATGGGAACCAGTATGTGTTTGGTTTTGTTATCAACGAAACCAGAATATAATGATAAAATAAGATTCAACGTGTTTTTAGCACCAATCGCTTTTTGGAAAAACAAACCATCTTCAATTCTCCAACTTGCCATTAAATATGGTCGTCTTATACAGGTGAATTAATAATTATAATTTTTATTAACTGAATTTTCTATTATTCATTAATTTATAAAAATAATTGATAAAGTTGATTTCAAATTATTTAAATAAAATAATAATTTTTTCAGACAGTACTAGAGAGAAATCAACTTAATGAAATTTTGCCTCTGACGGAAGCAAGTGCAAGAACGGGAACAACATTATGTAGTGAAGTCTCAGTTTTCCAACCCATTTGCATTAATTTATTTTTCCAAGTTAGTGGATACGATTTGGACCAATTAAATACGGTAAAATAATAGCAGATAATAGTAATATAAAATATATAATTAATTAAATTAACTAATTAATTAATTATGAAAATAACTCTTTTTCAGAAATCAATGCCTTACATACTTTCGTATTTTCCTGCAGGAACTTCGACTCAAATCTTAATCCATTATTACCAAAATATGTTATCAGGTAAAATGAAAAATAATATATTTTTACAGCAGCCTCTTTTTAAATTTTCTAAATGGATTATTTTCTTTCAACAAAAATTTTAATCTTCATGTATTTAATTTGTAGGAGAATTTCAAACATACGACTATGGAGGAGAAAATAATTTTTTATATTATGGAAAAGAAAAACCGCCCTTGTATAATTTGAAAAATGTTCGAGCGCCAGTTGCTCTAATTTACGGAGAAGGAGATCCTTTATCAACAAGATTAGTAAGTATAATAAATTAATATTAAATTAATATTATAATTAAATGTTTATAAAATTAATTTTTTAATTTTTTACAATGCTAAATTTAATTTAATCATCATTTTTAATTAAGTAAGCAATAATAAAGATTATTTTTAAATTATTTCAGGATGTCGAAGAACTGAGTAAACGGCTTCCAAATGTTATCACTTTTGAAACCGTACCTTACAAAAACTTCACACACTTGGATTTCCTGTGGGCAAATAATATCAAAACACTTTTGAATGATCGAGTGATACAATTGATGGGAAAATTTGCGAAGCAACCTGAAAAAGAATATGACAATGCAATTCCCTATCCATACACGTACTGAAATTAAATTTCGACTGAAGTACAGACTGACCAGGGGCGGTTAGAGATTTATGGGGCCCGGCAAAATACGATTATATTATTTTTAACATTATAATTTTTGATTCATGCATGGGTGCCTGTGTAAAGTTTAATTTTATGTGCGCAAAAGCGCAAATGCACAATATGACACTTTTTTATTCGAGCACGCGGGGAAAATTTAATTTTAAAACAAATATTCTCAGCTCTAACTTTCAAAAATATTTTTTAGCATTTTTAGAACTGAAGTAGATTGATTGTTTTTACTGTAACTTTGCGAAATTAATTTTATACGTGAGCAATAATGATTTCGTGCCTAGTCATTGTTTCATAATGAAAGCTTATTAATTATAAGTAATGTAATTTATTTGTTAATTAGAGTTAAACATTAAAGATAAGGTCGTACTTTTTTAGAATTTTACTTTCGTCATTTAATCTACGATTTAGAAATTTAAGAGCTTAGGATAAGGTAACGAAACTTGTACATAGTCTGTTGACATTAAAGAATCTATTTATATTTAAATTGTTTGCTTGTAATATGATAGTATTTTTAATTTTTAATTTAATGCAGGGTAAATATTTTTACATTTCTTCCATAAATTGCTTAGTTAAGATTACTCAAAATCATTTTTTAAATTTCAAATGAACATTAGTCCCTAATTAATTCAGGGACACTTTTCTTATGGAACAGGAAGTAAGTGACATATTTTTTTTTGTCGGAAATACTTGTTTCTGTAGAAGATATGCAATCAACCTTGATAAGATTTTAGGAACCGTTTAGGTAGTAAAAAAATTGCTCAAGGATTACAAGAGTGTGATTACAAGTGTCTTGACGTCGCCGATTGAAACCAGAAAATATAAACAGGTTATTAACCAGACACACCTCCAGTCCTGAAGGTCGAATTAACAATTCAAAAAAAAAAAAATATACCAGAAGCTAAAACAACAAAATTCCAATAGAAATTGCTTAAAAATGGATTTATTTGGTTAAATTTACATTTGACCCTGATTGACCTGCATGAAACAAAATTGAATTAAGATATGTATCTGAAAAAGATACAAATTTAAAGACGTTAAATTCGCATTGATTGATCTGTACCAACTTATATTGATCTTAAAATAATTATTTGCAAAATTTGATAACATTTTTATTTAAATATCTATTAGGAAAAGGAAATAATATTTTTTATTCATTTATTTATTTTTTTCATTTTGAAACTGAATTGCGGCTTCAAAAGAAATTTGGAAATTGAATCGATTACATTTTATTTTAAAAAGTTAATTAACTGTATTTTTAAATATTTATTCGAAAATTTATTTAATATTTGACCTGGATATTGATTATTGACCCAAATCGACCTACTTTATTTTATATTGGCCCCTGGCACTACGCAACCAGTTGTCCTTTTATGCTTAAAATCTAACATCGATAAGGAAGGAATCATTATTTTGGTAGTGGCAGCACTTTGCAGTCTTATAAAAAGAAAAAAAAATAGAAATACAGAGTGAAATTTATTTTTTCTACTCCCAGTCTAAGAGGCCCCTTGGAGGCCCCTCAGAGGAGAAGGCCTCCCCGCAATGCGGGGTTTCGCTACTAGATAGTTACGCCTATGGTAGAGATGGCATTTTGAAAATAAAAAATGCCGGTAAGATAGGGATCGTATAACTAATATGGCCTTAATTTTAAAAATAAAAGGAACTTGAATCGTGGCTGGGAAAAATTTTTTGGTATTTCAAAGTGCAATTAATTTCCAAGTTCTACATATGTTACAAGGCTGAACATTATTTTGCGTTAGAACAATAAATAAAGACTCGTAACTATAAAATTGTTTTTGCCATTATCGCAATTCTGCAATGCGTAAAGTGCAAAAATTATGCAAGCTTGTGTTAATAGCTCATAGAGGATTACTTTTAAATTATTTAAAGAAAAGAAAATTTGAATTGTTCAAATTATATTTATATACTTAATGTTAAAAGTAAATAATGTTCTCTAGATGAGTATATTATCAAATATTGTTTAAAATATAGAATTACTAATTAAATATAGGATATACTAATAATTTAATTTTTCGAAGTAATTTTATAAAAAATATTTCAGAATGACCTTCTTATTATGTATTTACTTTTAGTATTTACTAGGTTTAAATTGAAATTGCAAAATGTGTGTCAATTTTGACGTAGAAATAAAAGTTTTGGATCTACACAAAGGGAGAAAGCAAACTGTAAATTAATTGGTAAATGAGACAAGACCTGACCATGTTTATTTTATAATTCAAAAAGGAGAAAGGAACATCTGAGTGATTGATACTCATCTTCTTCATATTCGTCTTCTGCATTGGCGTCGAATTAATTAAAAATAATTTTAATGAATATGAATGAACGAATTTAATTAATTAATTATTTTTGTAACTTAGAACATTTATGACAAGATATGCTTTCATAAATGACCTTTAATTAATGCCCCCAACTTGTTTATAAAAAAGTTATTATAGAGATAAAAAAGTGTCGGTAAGGTAGGAATCGGATATGAGATAAGTATGTCTTTGCCCAAACGGCCTTACGGGTATGCGTGATACTAATAGTATAAGCTAGATTAAATTAGTTAAACCAATTATACACTCATAATAATAAATATTTTTAGCTAAAAATATTTATTATTATGAATGTATAATTGGTTTAACTATAAAGTTTCTCTTATGGTTATAAAAGTATCACATTCCCTTTTATAAGGACGTCTTGAACAAAATAAGATAAGAAGACTATTTGGGGGGTGAATATTAAACAAATTACTAGGCCGGTAAAACATTGAAATGACCTTTTCCTAATTAGGATCAATTAGTATAAGTCTGGAAATTAAGTGTCGATAAAGTAGGTTTCCTAAAAATATCTCACACCCTTAAGGGCATGTGATACTTTACTATAAGAGCAAATTAGTTATACCAATTATACATTCATAATAATAAATATTTTTAGCTAATAAGTGTCAATAAACCTTCGTCTACATGAAACGAAGTTTTACTGACTCTTATTTACTAAAAATATTTATTATTATGAATGTATAATTGGTATAACTAATTTGCTCTTATGGTAAAGTATCACATACCCTTAAGACGTCTAAAATTGTAAAATTGTGGGGCATGACTACAATCACTACCCTTGATTCTCTCTTTTAACACTGATAGCAATTATTGTTTAATAATAATAATAAAATTAAAATAAATTTTTAAGAATTCAATTAAAAATTAATATGTAATAAATCAAATTAGGAAAATATTGGTTTTTTAACATTGGAGCCCTCGAATTCGACGCCAGTGACTGGAACTATGTAAATTACAGGAATACCAATACCAATGGACCGGGGGAGCCCCTTCTACCTTCAGTCCTGAATGCGCCTAAGGCCCCCGTACACGGACCATTGACACACGAAAAAATCATTCGTTATAAGAATCCGTGCAGTCCACACATAGTGCGTGACCTTCAATCATCCGAAGTTCATTTCCGTTCTGCGGTTTATTATTATGTCAACATACGTTGCCCTCTTCATTCTTTGTAATTTTTTTTTCTAATAATTTATAATCTATATCAGAAGTCAGTGACGTTTTTAATGATGAATTATTAATTTACCACGTCACTTGAACTTGCGATTAATTAAATCGAGATTGAACCTGCGAGTGGTAGTGATTCGTCCCAGAGTGTAGTGAGTGATCTTATTCTATTTTAAAAATACCGCCATTCGGCTTCTGCCCCCTCCACCTAGATATGGAAGATCCGTCTTTTTTTGTATTTTTTTTCCATTCTTTTTTATTATACAATATTTATATTATTATAAAGGGTGGTTTGTAATTGGAATAAATCTATCTAATAAATTAATTTTTATTGCATATAGATAAATTTAATTTTTTTAAATTCATAGTTTATTAAAATAAATATATAAAAAAATATACTATATTGTCAGATCTAAAATAAAATAGTGTCTTATTATTTTTATAAATTGTAAAAAGAAAAATGTGAGTCATTGAAAAGGAATTGAATGAAGAATTTACGAAGAAACACTTTCATTCGAAAGTATTTTCTGATTAAAATAGTTCCGGGCATTGTAGGCTCTGACGTCAATGTTAAAAAAATAAGTCAAAGTGACTAGTATATTCGAGGAACATTTATAAAATTTAATCCTTTATGAATTTCCCCTCTATTAAATTCTTCTAAATCGGTTTTTAATTCCGCTGAACCTAATTTCAACTCAAAATTCAAATTAAATATCTTAGAAAAATCTTTTAGATTGATTTTTTTCTGAATTAACAAATGGTAAAAATTAATTAATGATTACAATTAACTAAAAATGAAGAAAAAATTGATTAATTAAAAATTGATTCTTGAAAGCATGTATTAATTTTTGTCTAATTAATTAAATTTTATTAAAAACAATTGCAATATTGCAGAGAAAAAGAATATTGAGATCACCCGATGATCTTGACCTGGTGACTGTTTAGTAACAGTTCCTTCGGATTATGCTAGCGTAGTTATAAACAAGGACTGTTGCAAGTGAAAAGTGAACCGGTTGCAATTGACTCTTTAAACTCTTAAGCGAAAGTATTAAGTATCTACACACAATTATCAACATCAATAAGCTGAACACTCATATACACATTATACATACTAAATGCAAACGAAAGTGTCAACGTTGTGAATTTATTATTATAGTTATGTAAATTGACTCATAAAGAATTTTGTAAAGTGGGTGAAATATAATGAATCATTTTTTATGCATTAGAAAGAAATCCTTATCAAAGCTTCCTTTTTTTGAAATCAAAGAAAGCGTTTTCACCTATTATTTTTTTACCTGTATACGACCTGTTTTTTGCCAATATTGTTGCAACATATTTGGATATTCCGTTTGGCAAAAATTTGAACTTTGGACTAATAAAATGACAGTTACAATAACTGGTTTCGTATATTAAAATACTAACTATACATAGCGGGATTGATCATTTACCTGTGATTAATCATGTTTAACGGATTAAATCAGAAGATAGTCGACTTTAGACTGAAAAATTACAAAACGGGGTTAAATTCCAAAGAGATAATTATTTTCAAAGATCTCCTCAATTCTCAATTTTTCATTTTTTGAGTTTTAAATTCTTTATTTTCGGAAGTGAAGGACATAAAAGAAGCTTTCAAACTCGAACATATGGACGATTGACGCACATATATTTTGTTTGTCATTGCACGATCTGTGCGTTGAATCATTAATTTGAAACTTAATAGAGTTGCGCGTCTCTCAAAAAACGTTTGAAAAACATTTTTGAATATGCGTTTAAAATTGAGTCAGGTGTTGTCTAATAAAAGATGAAATTTTCCACATAAGATTTCTAATGAATTATTGATGACTTAAATTCGGAGAATTACTGGAATCATAATTTTTCATTAGTATTTAAGATTTGCTATTTTATTTTCTTTTGTCTATATTCAAATATCCCACTAGATTTTGAATGACATTCTCATTAGAAAATGTATTAGATTTGTGGAAAATTTGACCCCCCCCATTTTTTCTCAAATGAACACGTTTTGTGTAATGATTATTATACAAATATTTGCATATTTGTTACGCATCATGTCGTGTCAATACGAAACAATTAATAATGTATTCTTAATGTATCAAGAATTTATTATCTAAGACTTGAACTTCCTTAAAGATTCACAAAAATTCCATAATTACGTGTTGGCAAAAAAATTATAATATGTCAACACATAAATAACATATCACGTGCAAAATTTGACAACCAAGTGTTTAAAATTGTGCAATTTAAAGACTATAAAGTTTAATTTTTTAAGTTTTCTTCGAAATTTTCGAATAAACCCTGTTCTTTCTTTCCATTGAAATTCTTAGCTTTATTATAGGAGCACATTTAAAAATGATTCAAAAATTATATCGCCAGCTATTATAGGATTATTTATTATAGATTTACTATTAAACTCTTGAAGTTGTCATTCGAGAACTTATTTAAAATTTATTTACAATTATTAAACATTTTTTATTTTTAATTCTGTAATTCTATTTAAAGCAATTCGCGGATTCATTTTCAATCTAGCATTTTTTTCCCAGTTTTGACACCTCATAATTTTATAAAAAAGTGAATTCTATTTCTTATATTTTTTCTTTTGAAATTAATAAACAACTAGCTCGCATCTTTTTCCCGTAAATGATAGATGAAAATACATTTTAAAGTATGTACTATAGGAATCTTTAAACCACATAAAAAATGTGTATTATTATGGTGTCTTTTGAAATTTTTAAGATTAATTCAAGAAGGGCTTTGAATTTATTTCGTAATACACTGATAATAAGTTCGAACTTTATTAATTTTCATTATATCTTAAGCTATCAATCATATGGTTTCTTCAACAGTATTTAAATTTAAAAGTATAATGAAAGTTTTATTGTGGAAAACAAATATTAGTGTTTTAAAATGCCTACATAAAAAACTTTCATTATCGATTCTTGGTTAGTATATAAAGCAGTGATGAATGTATTCCAGTTCACAAAAACTCAAAAGTCAGTTTTCACATTTCGCAAAACCTGAAGGGCGTTATTCGTAAGTCTATTACAAGACATTATTATTATTATTATTATTATTATTATATTATAATAATAACTATAATAACTATAATATTGTGCTTTTCTTTTTCAAATTTCCATTTTCTTCTTACAGAATTAATAAGTAAATTTCAAAATGCCGGGGCAGGAAATAATGTTCCTTCAATTCGTCCACCAATATTTTTTTTTATTTCAGCAATATTCCTTGAACAGTTAACTGACTAATTCACAATCGACCTTGCCCTCAATTTTTGTGAAGGTCCTTTTGCGCCTCTTCAATCTTGAAATTGCGATCTATCGTTTCTCAAGAAAAAATACTGAAAATTATTTTGACACGCATTTACTTTCCCATGGAAATCATTAATTGTCATTGACCCGTTTATCCGTCATCTGACCCAAATTCTAGACATTTTGGCTACTTGGATGATCTTTCTTGTAAAATATGTCTACAGTCAATTAACCCTTTTTTAAATGAGTTTCTGGTATTTTCATCAACTCTAATATTGCCTTAAGGGTAATATTAATATTGCACAATAATAAATATTTTTTGCTAAAACTACGTCTTTGCTTTCGTTTTGTACAGACAGAATAATAATAATAATAATAATAATAATAATAATAATAATAATAATAATAATAATAATAATAATAATAATAATAATAATAATAATAATTTATTCGTCGAATAAATTATTTTACTTCTTTTTATTAAAATAAATAAGTGTAATAAGGACAAACATTACGTTTATCTGTTATGAATAATTTTATTAATTTTAATTATTCTGAAATAAGGCTACAAGCACCAAGTTACGTGACTTATTCAAGGCCTTAAAATAATCTTTTCAAATTGTTTAGATTAAGGAATTTTATACCGTCTGGAATTTTACCAGAGAGATTGAATAATTAATTAATAATTACCAGTTTGAATAATTTATAATCTCAGCAATTTTCTATTTTCACTTTTCTTTTCGGGCCCTATTTTAGTTCCTTTAGGATTTTATTTTATTCGTGTCTTTTTGGATAAGATTTCTGATTATACATTTGATGGTCCTCATATTATCCTCAATTTTGGGTCTTTTTTCTCTACACAATACACAGGAAAGCAAATATCCATTCACATCCATTTTCCATCTATTTCAAAAAATTTGTTCGGGGGCGAGGGTCAAAATTCTTTTCATAGACCTTGTAGATGATGTTTTATGTAATTTAAGTATTCATAAAATAATATGTAAGATATTTGAAAGGGGGTGAGATGGGAGGAATTGCTGGAAAGTGCTTCTAAATGATAGTAAATTAACAAAAAACATAAAAAATGATGGATTTTGTTGAAGATTCCTTGGAGGTTCTGGCTCGATGAAAATCGCGCAGTTAGCAGCAAGTGAGAGGGGCAAAGATCGAAGGTTGAGGAAGGAAATAAGTAAGGTGTCAAGATTGGTGAGCACGAGTTTTCGGCAAGGACGTTAGTGACATCAAAAGCAATATCAAGGTAGGAGGACCCCCTGTCCATACGCTACTGGCATAAAAACTAGGAAGAATCTCGAGGAGTAGATTATGTTTGCGTTCGTACGGTGAGGCGCGTACTCGCGCTTTTCTTCGCTATCGCTTCTGATAACGGAATTTCACGAGTGCCATCCCTTTCGACATGCGGAGGCTGCCCACGCTCGGAAGATTTGCCAGTACACTCTTCCTGTTCACTGCCCTCCACTTCCACTGGGGGCTTGCGGCTACCACCTTCCGAGTCCAAGATGGCGAAAAACAACTTCCGGTTAACAAGACTACCGGAAATCACCTGCAAACATTCGTAAGTAAAAATTAGAAAACTAGCTGTGAATTAGATCTCGGGTGTTCCATGTATCTATATATATTTATATTTTTTTGTGCTCATTTTTTCAGCACTTTGCTTCCTCATTATGATAATTTTGCAAATAAATTTGCTTACTCATAGAGGAAGCATTTAGAAATGAAAATTTTCAAAATTAAAAATAATCATAATTTTCTTAAAATTCAATAAAATTCATTAATCATACAGGTCAATTGATTCGTCTCGATGCTAGGAATCTTTCTTTCCTTTACATAAGCTTTGAATTTTCATTATTTAAGAAGTTATAGTCGAAAAATCAATTTTGCAAAAATTCAAAATGTACATAAAAATTTTTAAATTCAATATTTTGAAAAATTCTTTGGCACGTTTTGAGATATTGGTAGTGCTAATATACCCTACAAATTACATCAATTTATCTACAACTGTCTTTAAGTTAATAGGGCGACAAAAAATGGCGACATCCATACACACATCCATACACACATACATCCGGACAATTGATTAGAATGTTGTATTAGACATTTATCACGTGAGGAAAGTTTAATTAAACGATTTTAAAAATATTGGAAAATGTATCGAAAACAAAGCTTCCTCTATGAGGAAGCAAAAAGATAAAAAATCTCGTCACTTTAAATTGGGTCAAATCTCTCTTATTGTTTGAGTATTTAAAAGGGCATGTGATACTTTACCATAAGAGCAAATTAGTTATACCAATTATACATTCATAATAATAAATATTTTTTGTAAATGAGAGTCTATATGAGGCGAAGGTTTATTGACTCTTATTAGCTAAAAATATTTATTATTGTGAATGTATAATTGCGGTATAACTAATTTGCTCCTATGGTAAAGTATCACATGCCCTTAAAGAAGAGAAGTTCGTTGAAAAAAGATCTAGTCTGCAATTATTGGAAATTCTCGTCAAAATTGAAGCTCCGCAGTTCTTTAGAAATTGGGGTGACTTCGATCCTAAAAACTTTGTAAGGGATGATTTTAGAATCTTATTTAAATGTTGTGGAGGAAATATTTGAACGAGTAATTAATAAAAAAGATTGTTTATTTCTTCTTTGAAATTCACTTTCGCTGATACTATATTGGTGTGCAAATGTTCGAGCAAATAATTAATTTATGTATTGCATTAATGACATTTAATATGTGCAGTTTTTTTTGTGACATAACTTGATCTTTCTTTCTCTCCTTCTCTTCATTTCACTTTCTATCGTTCTCTTTCATTTATTGAAAGGTAGAAAATGATTTTTATTGCGAGGACTGGTCGGGACTGGTTTCTTAGAGAGGGCGAGTGAATCTGTAGGGACTTTAGAATTTTTCTAGGTGGACTTGGTTCAGTCATCGGGATACTCTGCTGAGGAGCACGATGTTACCACCGAGGATAGATACATCCTATCGGTACACAGAATACCTGGCGGTCCGAAGTCACCTGTCACGCCGGGGAAACCGGCAGTGGTTCTCATTCACGGACTCTTCGCGGCTTCAGATATCTGGGTGCTGAGAGGACCCGGAAAAGATTTAGGTGTAAACTCATTTTTTATTTTTATTTTTTTTTTTAATAAAATTTGTTCGGTTCTTTAAAAAATGTATGATCCAGAAAATTCGCAAATTCAGTGTTTGCTTGTTGGCTTTCCGAAATACAAAAATAATATTTAAATCCCTTGAAATCTGTAAAAAATTTCTTCAAATTTATACAAATTTTTGGAATGTACTTTTACATTTCTAGACATACAAATTTTGAAACGAATTGAAATGAATTCTGATGAATTGCCGTAAAATTCTACAAATTCCATGCAATTTCTTGGAACCTTTGAAATTCCTCGAAATCCATTTAAATTCCAAGAAATCTAATGTAATTTCTTGAAATATTTTTTAATTACTTGAAATCCCTGGCAGTTCCAATAGAAATATCTAATTAATGCAATAATTCTAATTTTCAGCTTATTTATTATGTGATCAAGGCTACGACGTGTGGCTGGTTAACACTAGAGGTAACTTTTATGGTAAACGCCATAAAAAGCTGTCCCCCAAAGATTCAAAATTCTGGCGATTCAGGTAAAATATACGAAATCAGAATTTCTCTACTTGGACTAATTAAAGTTTTTGGACTAATTAAAGTATGATTTTTTTTTGCAGTTGGCATGAAATGGGAATTTATGATACTGCTGCCACCATTGACTACGTATTAAAAACTACTGGATTAGAAAAAGTGTCCCTCATAGGGCATTCTATGGGAACCACCATAGAACTAGTCCTACTTTCTATGAAGCCAGAGTATAATGATAAAGTGAATGTCGCTTTGGCTTTTGCACCTGTTGCCATTTTTACCCACTTACTACCTGGACCGGTTGGCAGTCTTGGAATTCGATATGGAAGACAATTTGAGGTAACGATCAAGAAAGAATTTAGAACAATTTCAAAAAGAAATTTCTAAAATAAATTGTAAAAGAGGTTTTGTATTCATAAAAATGAAATTAACATTTTTAGAAAACTTTTAAACTCCTGGGGATAGGTGAAATTTTACCTCGAAGTAATGCCCCTTTGGGGATTTATTCATCTCTATGTGAAGGTCCCAAGATTGAGTACCTCTGCCAGAAATTTTTTTTTAATCTCATAGGTCTCACCAACGCTGAGAATTTTGACACAGTAAGGAATTTTTTTCTAAAAATAATAATAAGCAATTACCATCATCTATTATTATAAGTATCAAATAATTTTTTTACAGTCCATGATTCCAATGATGCTGCAGCATTTTCCTCAGGGCACTTCGATCGAAACACTCCTTCATTATAGACAAATTATTGTCAGTGGTGAGCTAATTTTTTCACATTAATTAATTCTCATACTTATTTTTTAAAATGAATTATAATTGTCAATATGGTTTCATGTCCCCAGGAAAATTTAAGCAGTATGATTTTGGATCAGGGGGTAATTTATTGCACTACAATGATATGTTGTCTCCAGAATATAGTCTGCATAAAGTGACGGCACCATTAGTTTTATATTACGGAGGAAATGATGCCTACACTACTAAAGTGGTACAAATGAGTTTAATTCTTTCCTAATATTTTTTAAAAGTCCCCTTATTTTTTTTTAATACAAATAAAATAATTTTAATTTCTTTTTCAGGATGTGATGGCGTTACGCTCAAGACTACCAAATGCAACAGCTCGAGAAGTGCCTTTTCAGAAGTTCAGCCATCTCGATTTCCTTTTTTGCAAGGATTCAAAGAAACTTCTCTATGACGACGTAATTAAAGTTCTAAAAAATTATGCTGACGATTGCATCAACGAAACAAAACCCTAATTTTATATAACTTATTTTAAAAATTAATTAATTAGTAATTTATTATGAAAATATTCATTATCATGTTATATTTATTAATTATTAAAAAAAAAGATTGAAAGTATTCAATTTTTTGATTATTTATGATAAGAAATAATTAGTAGAATAATGGGTTCAATTGTCAATATTTCTTAGTATATTTCATTTTGAAGTGGCCAGTAATTTTCAAAGGTGGCCAATCCCATTACCTAATATAAATATTAGATTAAAATTGATTATTATAAATATAAGACATATGGTCATGACATTGACCTGCACTATCTGTAAAAATATTAAGATAAGTTGGATATCTCAGACGGAATATTTTATAGATGAGACCGAATGCGCGCGTCTTTACTTTTTTTTTTAATGTCATGTTTTATAATTCATATTATTTAATATTTAAATATTTGTTTACAGTGTGATTGCAATTTTCGAATTTTTAGTTTTTTTTTTCGTTTATCCTTTTAGAATAGGATGATAAAGGTCGTCACTGTTCGATTGTTTATTTGCAATGCAATTGCAACATTCAAAAAGTTTATGTTGATTTAGATAACAAACCAAAACAGAAATATTTCAAGATTCTCCTGTAAATTATTCTAGAAAAATCTAATCTCATATTCTTTTCAAATACGATAAGAAAATATTTATTCTCTAATTGGCGATACATATTCATAATTATCCATCGAGATATATAAATTATATGAAACACTTTAGAAGCATTTAGTAATTTCTGAATCGTTCAAGTGATTGAGTTTCCATAACACCATTTTCAAGATGAAAACTTTTTTCGTTATTTTGACATTCTGCTTAACAGGAGTTCTGGTAAAAATATTTTTTATTTGACATAAAACATTTTTAGAATAGAGCTTTAAAAGTTGCATTTAAAAAAAAGGAATAAAAATATATTCAGCTTTTTATTCATCATTCGTAATGATTGTAGGCTGAATTCACACCTGAAGAAATAAAGGCTAAAATGGATGAGGCTAACGAAGCGGCTTGTATTAAGGAAACTGGTTTCGATCCAGGTACTCTATAATAATTTCTTAAATATTTATAAAAGTATTTACAGTGAAAATATTGAAAACTGATAATAACACGTTAATTATCTTTCAGCTCGTCTAGCAGAAATTGAAAAGATTGACGAAACAGATGAGAAGTTAAATTGTTTTATGGCTTGCACAATGAAAAGAATTGGAATGGTATAACATATTTTGATATTACCGAAAATCTTAATTGAATAATTATGTGCTGACTTGAAAATTGAATATTTCTCTTGTAAAAAACTTCATAGATGAATGCTGATGGTACAATTAACGAAGAAGTATTCGGAGTTAAAGCCAGAGTACGAGGCGGTATTCCCAAGGATAAAGCTACAGAAATTCGTAATAAGTGTAAAGTAATGAGTACGTATAGCATTTTTTATAATTAATAGAACTGACATTATCGACAAAGAGGGAATCTGTGTTTTTAATACCTTTTTCCCCTTTTTCAGAAGGAAATAACGCATGTCAGACCGCAATGAAAGTCGCAAAATGCCTCTACGATGAAGACAACAAATTTTAAATAAAAGTTGGAAGTATAACTTTTTTTAGATTTTTAAGCGATTGTTTTTTTTTTGTATAAATTTTAAGAATTATTTTTTGTGTTAAAAATGAAATGCAATATGGAATATATATGTATAATTTAACAGAGAATGTTCTGGAAAATATTAAAGTAGCTATAATGGAACCATTAAAGGATAGAATAATAAAATATAAAGAATCAAAGAATGGACAGAATAAATTTAAGAAAGGCAGCATGTGAATTATTGATATATAAATGGTATTTTCAGAAAAAATCTAATTCACTGAATAATTTCAGTTGCTTTTTTCAATAGAAGATAATACACCGAGAAAAATAGTTTTAAGAGGAAAATTCCTTTTATGGAATCCTCTCAAAAATGAGCATATTCCTCTATGAATTAGATTATTTTTTTTCCTTATAAGAGGATTCCTCTTTATTTGAGAGGAATACTTTCTAGAAGAGAATAATCCTCTAAAATTAAGAGGAAAACTTAGAGGAAAACTTGCATCAGAATAAGAGGAATCCTCTTAAACGAAGAAAATATTTTTTTCGGTGTAAGAATGTATTTATTACTTTATCTTTCACTGGTATTCACAATTATTGAACAGAATAAAAAGCGACACAAAATATAATCCTTACTATTCTCTTTAAGTCCTTTAAATGAATTACATACAGTTTTGATGTTTTTCTTTTTTTCTTTCTTAAAATTTAGATTTATCCAATAAATTTTTGACTAAAATTTTTGCTGTAAATAAAGACACCTAAAAAATAGACTTGAGGGTTAATTATCGTTGTGTACCTGCTATTTTGTGATATGGCGATATCTCAATTTCCTTGAAAGTGCAATAAATGAAAAGTAAGTATTTCATGTATTATTCGTCCGTAGTGAGTAATATAAACATTATGTAAATAATTTTTGCGCATGTGTGAGCTCTGCATATTTAAACGTGTATTCACGTGAATCGCTTACATTTTCTTATACTCGCTGTTATTTTACACACTAAATTCGATCTACTCGAGAGTTCAGAGCCCCTCACAGAGTGCATATTGTGCAAATCTCGTATATAATACTTTTCCTCTATTTTGAAGTTTTTATAAATAATTGAAGGAAGATGATAAACAAATTTCAAATTTCTATAATTCTTTTTGTCTATTTGATCTATTTAGTTTCACACGTAGCACCAGATGATTCTTCCGGAAGTACAGTAAGTATTTTTTAATTATAAAAATACAAATATTAGAATTTATTTCATAGTAATAATTATCTAATTTGAAACATAGGAGCGTCATTATAAATATATTAAATACAATAAGAGCAATATGTCAATGTGACAATACATTCAGAGCACAATTATTATTTACAATAAAATACTTCATAATAAAATAAAATAGCCGTAAAACTAATTTGAATAAAATGACAAATTATATATAATATTAAAACAGAATAGGATAGAATATATGTGAATTAGAATGACATAATGTGATAAACGGCGTATGCGATAAAGCACGTATAATTTATTGATAAAAACATTTTTCATTCTTTTTCCTTTTTTTCCTGAAATTAAATGTTTCATTTGAAGCATTGAAAATGTCAGAGCAAAAAATTTAGAAATTACAATGTGTATAATAAAATGTGATAAATATTATATAATTGCTAAAAAATTATATTATTAATTATTAATTTTTTTTATTGCAGGATGAAAATAAAAACCTTGAATCTCAGCGCGATTTTTGCATTGCCAAAGCTGGCATCGACCCATGTAAGGCATTCAAATTTTATTTATAACATTTCATAAAAGTGTTATTTATTATTAAATTACGTTTCAGATAAGCTCGACCAAGAAACGTATCATAAATTGATACAGGAGAATGATCATAAGTTAGGTTGTTTTATGGCTTGTGCAATGAAAGCAGGTGGAACGGTAAATATTTATTTCTTTCGAAAAACACGTATTATGTTTGATAATGAAATTTAGATTAATTTATAATAAGTAAAACCAATACCATCTCATATGATGAGAATGTAGAAAGACCAAAAGATGATATTTTTAATTAATTTTTATAGATAAATCAAGACGATACCATCAACGAAAAAATTTTTAAACCAGAAGAATTAAAAAAGATCAAAAAGTGTTTAGAAAAGAAGTCTCTTCTTTCAAAGGGAGCTGATGAATGTTTGGTAGCAATAACAATAGTACAATGCACAATTTACTAAAAGGTTAAATTGGATAAAATCAGAAATATAAAATAAATAATCTCGGGGTTTATGGTTCAAGGTATAATGTAATGAAATATTTGAAAATAAAAATCCTATTACAAATAAGAAAACTTTATTTTTGTTTCAAATAAATAACTTAATTCTTAACACTATACGTAAAATTCTTATGTAATATTATTATGTTATAATACGATAAGTGAAACCAATCTTGGAAGCCAAAAAATAGTCTATGCATCTGATTATTGAGAAAATGATGTAATTAATTACAAAAACTCAATTTCTTTTATAACTTTTATGTTTTTAAATAAATTTAATGGGATTGAACCTCGAATTTTAAGATTATTAATGATAAAAATGAAAAAATTCATAGAAAAGTATAAATGTAAAAAAATTGAAAAAATATCAGTTTAACAAATAGAAAAGAGAATAAAGGTATCGTTCATCGTAAAAATCAGATAGAGACCTTTGGCACATTTATATTTGATGATCTATAACCTTCATACTAGTCTCCTACTTTTTCATATTACTTTGAAACACTTTTCCTATTTCATTATTGTAATATTGCTCAGGATTTTGCTACGATTGTGAAATGATAGGTCATTACAATTAGAATATAAAATAGATATAGAATTAGCAATTTTTAAAAAGGTCAGAATCTAAAATAGGTCAGTTGGTCTCTGAGAAGCAAGGCTGCCACCTCTTCCCGCCATGAAACTCAAACATCACAAAAAAATATAAGAAATATTTCATGAACAGATTGTCAGTTTCTTCTTGGATGTGAATTATACATGTTGATTAAAAATCATAAGAAGTTCTAGAAGATAGTGTTATTCTGCGAGTGCCAAGAATTGTGGAAAAAGGATAAAAAATAAATAAAATAATTTAAAAAAGAACTAATAATAGAATAAAATAAATTTGTAGAAAACAGAAAATGAAAACGTTTTTTGTTATTTTTGTGCTTGTAACGAACAATATAAATGTTTGCATAAGTGGCGAGTACCCCGAAACGCCAACTGATGTAACTCTTGTATGTTTACTTTTATTATTTATTCATTTCAAAATAGTGCTTATTTTTTAACGAATTCAATTTTGTTATGAACACTGATTGTTTCTTAAAATTTCAGCCTCTTTTCGTCTCGAAGTTCGGTTATGAAATTGAATTTCATGAAGTAACCACAGAAGATGGTTACATTTTGGAAATTCATCGACTCCTTAGAATTAAAGAACAAAAAAATGAAATAGAAAAACCAGTGGTTCTCATGATGCATGGACTAATAGGTAGTTCAGCTGATTGGCTTATCACAGGACCTAATAGGTCATTAGGTAATGCATTTTATACTAAATATCATAATTACAATTTATATTAAATTATTAATTGTATTTTCCTCTTTTCTATTTAGCTTTAATTTTAGCTGATAAAGGCTATGATATTTGGTTGGGCAACAATCGTGGAAATACTTATAGTATAAAACACGTGAAAAAATTGGTCACTAGTTATGCATATTGGAATTTCAGGCATGGCTATATTATTATTATTATTATTATTATTATTATTATTATTATTATTATTATCATTATTATTATTATTATTATTATTATTATTTATTAATATTTATTTATTATTGATTTTTTTACTTTTATCAAAGCTGGCACGAAATGGGAATTTATGATCTACCAACAACAATTGATTACGTTTTGACCAATACAAGTCAGAAAAAACTTCTCCTGGCCTGTTTTTCACAAGGCTGCACTCAAACATTTGTCATGGGCTCCCGGAAACCTGAATATAATGAAAAAATAAAATTTGCTGTAGCATTATCTCCAGCGGCATATAATACATATTTAAAAGGAACGCTTGCTCTTTTTGTACCATTGGTTCACATCATTACGGTAATAATTTACTTAAAACTGAATCTGTTTCCTCAAATTTATAATATTTTATAATACCTAGATTATTCGATTTTTTACAGCAAACTCTGGAGAAAGTAGGATATTTTTCAATTCTTTCGGCTTCGCCTTTCCTTCGAGTTTTCACAAGTTTTGCGTGCAAAAAGGGATCGGTATTTCAGCCTCTATGTCTTTTAATTTTCTTTTCGTTTGTCGGTCCAGGATATGAAGAAGTGGATCTGGTATGATGAAATACTTTTCATTTTTAATTTCTTTCTTCTTATTGTATAATAAATTATGTTATTATTTATTGTGTCAATTTTCAGGAACACTTGGTCGATTATTTCGAGTATATTCCCGCTGGAACTTCACTTAAACAAATGATGCATTATGGATTTGGAAAATATTATCCTGGTATGCACATTAAAACTAACATAATCAATATTCTTAAGTTTCTCCTTTTTTAAATGTATATTATTATTTATTTTATTTATTTGTATTATTTAAATTCAGGTACATTTCGAGAGTATGATTACGGTTCGAAAAAGAATTTAAAATTGTATAATTCAACAACACCACCTGATTATCGTGTGGAAAATGTTAATTTTCCCATAGCGATATACCACGGATTAAATGATTTTATTCAACCCCCAGAGGTTCGTTATTTTAATAAATAATATTATTGTTTAATAGTAATAATCGAACATTATTTTGTTTTTCAGGATGTAAACATACTTGCAAAAAAACTGCCAAACCTTGTGGATAAATTTCTGGTGACTCGCAAGAAATTGAACCATTATGACTTGCTTTTAGGTCGAAACATTCGTCAACTTGTCTATAATCGCGCAATAGCGTTAATTGAAAAATATACAATAAGTTAAAGACAAACTTTTTGATAAAGAACATGTGATTAAAGATAAAATTGAATCTAATATTAAAAATTAAAAAAACTATAATAAGTGCCATATCCACAACAAATAAATATTCGTAGCATTTAAGCTATAGATTATAATTATTTCAACGAATATAACTGATTATGTACTTGTATTTTTACATTTATATGCTCATTACTTGTTTATAATCGCGTAATAGCTTTAATGGAAAAATTTGTTGGAAATTAGTTTATGTATTTAAGAGAAAATTGTACATTAAAATTGCAAACGTATTGATATTATTAATTTAACCATTTTTTAAGAATTTTTCTTTTTGAATACAGCAACGTTTATTACGAGAAACACTAGGTGAAATTGAGCGTAACTGAAGACAAAAGTAAAATATATAGTTGCATTAGTGAAAAACAGTGAAACCTGTTATTTCTTTGTCCTAAAATTTTTTCCTTATATAAATCATAAAGTTTTAATTTATTTGCTCTTCGTATAATTCTTAGTCATCGAATTATTTTATGCTGCAATGTAAACATGTTTACAAATGAGCAGTGTTGTTAGTTTCAATTAATTTAATAAGCTTTATTACGTTTAATCATTTCCAGCTGAAAATTTACGATTTACCTGCGCCGATAGATTATATTTTGAAATGTACCAAAAAGGATCGCGAGGATTTGAATTACGTGTGTTATTTTCAGTGTTATACACAATTTCTGATAATGTGATCCTAACTATACACGAAAAAAATAATAAATACATATTATCAAATTATTTTTCAAGTTTTATCCATTTATTATCATTATATTATTGTTTAGACCCAGTTTGCAGGTATTTTAGTTTATTTTCCGACAGATTTACTTTTATTAGCTATGGAGTTAAAACAGATTTTTTTAGGTACTTTTGGGCAATTTGATTACGGTAGAGTCGAAAACATGCGTTTATATAATTTATTAGTTTCCATTGTACTGGCGACTTCTTAACTACTCCAAAGGTAATTTAAAACTTAAATTAAGGAGTAACATACAAAACGACAATATTTTTTTATTTAACAGGACATTGATACAATGGAAAAAAAATTGTCGAAGCAGTTGAAAGATTTCTGGTGACTGAAAGAAAATTGAACCACCTGGATTTTATTTATGGCAAAAATATTCGAAATTTTCATAATCGATTACTGGCAGTTATGAAATCTTTTACAAGAAATTAAGCGTTAAAAAACTATCCAAAGAAATACATTTATAATCAAAGTCTGTTATTTGGATTTCCTGTCTTGTGAATCAGAAAGCAATTATTTCTGTCTGCTGGAATATTCAGAAAGCGTAATGTAAACATTGAATTATGAAATTCCTAGTTATACTTTACGCTTTGATTTGTTTTCAAACAATACATTCAAATGACGAAAAGAAGTAAGGTCAGTGTTTTCAAATAAGAATCTATTTTTCGAGAATCATCCGACTAATTTCAAATTAATTGCTCAGAGATATATATTTATTACTATCATTAAAAATGATAATATATAGAAAAAATATAATAAGGAGGGTCATAATTTTTTAAGAGGCCCCACTCTTTGTTTTCTTTTCTCTCTTTATGGTTGGTTTATACGAAAATTAGAAGAAGAAGTGTCTATATAAAAGAAATTTTACTTGTTCAATCTCTAGTTTTTTACTGAAATCCTTCGAGACTTGGTCATATATATTTTATTATTCATCAGAATTTTTGGGAAATTACTTCAACTATGAAAATTGGCACTACAATTATTTTTGTAATAATATATTTAAAATGTGTCATTTATTTTGTTGTGAGTGCTCCTCCAGATCTTGACAAGAGTATAGTGAGTTTTAATTTCATATTTTATACTGAATGTAAAAAAGTTTGGTCCTTTTTCTTTATTCGTTTTAATATAATAAACATTTTAATAATAAATTGAAAATGGTCCAAAATAATGAGTACGAGATCTAAGTTATAAAATAATTAAAACAGTAAAAATATTTGAAAGTCTACCAAACTTTTTTCTAAATTTTTCATTTTCAGAGAATGTTTTTTAGGAGAAATTGATAATAGATTATGGTTATCCATTGGAAATTCACCATGTAACTACAAATGATGGTTACATTTTGCAAATGCAGAGAATCCCTGGAGGTTTTGAAGAACGTAAAAAAAAAATTGTTAAAGACAAGCCGGTGGTGCTTATGATGCATGGGATTTTATGTAGTTCAGCTGATTGGGTGGTATCAGGACCCAATAGATCCTTAGGTATGTAATTAATTAAAACTTCTTTAAATATTCATAATTTATATTCTTATAAAAATTTATTATAGCCTTTCTTTTGGCCGACAAGGGTTACGATGTGTGGATGGGTAATAATCGAGGAAACACTTTTAGCAGAAATCATATTTCTCGTTCAAGTTTTAGTTTTGGATATTGGGACTTCAGGTGATTATAAAATATTTATCAAATATAATAATCATAGCATTCGTGTATTTTACAATTACTTTTTATCATAAGTTGATAAAATAATTCCCTATCTTATTGAGTTTTTTAGTAGGTAATTCAGAAAACTCCCTTAGTTAGAAATCGATAAAGAAGTATAATACTTATATTAACAGTCGGTAAATAATAAATATTTATTTTAAAGCTGGCACGAATTGGGAATTTATGACTTACCTGCAACGATAGATTACGTTTTAGAAAGTACTAAAAAAAAGGACCTCACATATGTTTGTTTTTCTCAAGGATGTACTCAATTTTTTGTCATGGGGTCCTTGAAGTCCGATTACAATAAAAAAATTAAATTGGTGACTAGTTTGGCACCAGCTGCTTTTGCAAAACATTTAAAAGGACCCATCATAAATTTACGACCAATTATCAATTTCATAATAGTGAGTTTGTATAAAAAGTGAAATTGATTAAAATTTATTTCAGTTTATAGTAGTATGCTTCTCATGATATCAATTGCAGGAAAAAGTAAATGAAAATGGATATTTTGAATTTCTGGCGGCCTCCTCGATGCTGCGTATCTTAAGTAGTAATTTCTGCCAAGGAGAAACCCAAAATATATGTTTTTCTGTTTTATTTGCTATCGTTGGTAATGGATATGACGATGTAGATCGTGTAAGTATTTTTTTATTGTATATGATTAATTAAATTATTATTATTTAATTCCATGAATTTTTCAATTTTTAGACTCTTCTTTCTGATAGTTTTGCATATCTTCCGGCAGGATGTTCCTTCAAACAATTAAGTCATTATTGGCACAGTTACAAAAATCACGGTTAGTCAATAGTAAAGAATAAATTACGAAGTCGTAAGTCGATTATTTTTCTAACAATTTTTATTCAAAATTATTTAAAATATTTGTTTAGGTACCTTCAGCCAGTACGATTATGGGTCATTAAAAAATATGCAGATTTACAACTCCACAATCCCACCGACATATCCACTCGAAAATATAAGAGTTCCAATCGCAGTTTTTCATGGAATAAACGATTATTTAGCATCTCAAGGGGTTAAGAAATAATAAATTCCTCAAAATATTATATTAGTTTTAATTTTAGTATAATTATTTTCATTATTTTATTTTTTTCAGGACATATCAACCTTAGTAAAGAGGCTTCCCAATGTCATTGAAAAGCATCTAGTCACTGCGAAAAAATACAACCATTTAGATTTTTTATTCGGTCATACTGTGAAAAAACTGGTTTATGATCGAGTTTTACATTTAATAGATAAGTACAAAAACAACAAAAATTTAAATCATTAAAGAGCTAAACTTAGATAAAGAAAATACATTGAATATTGCGTAACAAGTTTTTCTTATTATTCTCCCCTTCACCTAACGCGTTTTTGAAACTTTTCCTTTGGTTTTTCATCATTAATGAGGAAACTAGGAAGATAACTATAATATTTTGGAAATTCATTGGATTTTTTAAACTGGAGATCTAAACGTAATATTAACTCTTCCTACTTTCTTCTTCCAATTTTTTCCTCTCATAAGAGCAATTGAAGATGAAAACAGTGGAAATTATTGGTGTGACGTCTGATTACAGAGCTTAGTTCTTTTCGTAAGGTACTCAGATTGTTAAAAAAGAACCTTGACAAAAAAATAATGAAATCGCTATCTTTTGTTAATAAAAACAGCGTGTTTATGAATACATTTTGCGCAAACAAAAGTTGTGGACATTTATAATTTACAATGTAAATAGTCATTAAATTCTTTTTCCCACGTACTAAGATTGTTAATAAAACACATTGAATAGAAAAAATGAAATGTATCATTCCTATATTTTCAAAATTTGACTGCATTTTATCATCAGTTAATATAATGATTCCCTATATTATTAATTTATCAGTTGGTAATTCAAAAAACTGCCTTAGTTACAATCAATAGAAAAGTATTATACTTATATTAATAGTCGGTGAATCTTATATATTTGTTTTAAAACTGGTACGAATTGGGAAATTATGACTTATCTACAAGGATAGATTACGTTTTAGAAAGTATTTGAAAAAAAAGACAATGAAAGAGGAGACTAAAAATTTCAAAATTTATTGAATTAATTAATAATAATTGAACTAATCATTTACAATAAAAAATACTTAATTATGCGATCTACATCGTCATATACATTACCAACGATAGCAAATATAATAGAAAAACACATATTTTAGGTTTCTCCTTGGTACAATTTAATATTTCTTGCAATTAATAATAATTAATTAATAATCATTGTGTATACCACAATAATGTGAAATAAATTTCAATTAGAGTTTCACTTTTTAATGGTAATAAACTCACTATTATGAAATTGATGATTGGTCGTAAATTGCTTGCATAAACAGCTGGTACTAAACCATTCACGAATGAAATTTTTTTTATTGTATTCAAATACAATTAAAAAATTTAATTCGTGACTGGCAACTTATCTCAAGAGATTATATTTCAAAATTTTTTATTAGTTATAATTGGAGGATTTTTTCAGGACACATCTACTTTAGTGGAAAGGCTTCCGAACGTCATTGAGTAACATCTAGTCACTGTAAAAAAGTATATAAACATTTATACTTTTTATTCGGTCGAACTGCGAAAAAAACTAGTTTATGTTCGAGTGTAGATATAAAACCAACCGAAATTTTACTGTTTAGAGTATTAATGTTTATAATCTTAGACGAAGAGAATGCATTTATCAAGTACATTCAAATAGTATTGCGTAACAAGTTTTTCTCATTATTCCTCCCTCAGCGAAACATCAAGATAAGATAAAAAAAAAGATAACATTTCTTCCCATTTGCTGCTCTTAGTTGGTGTGACGTCTGATTATAGAGTTTATTTCATCTTTAGAGTGTTTAGAGAAAAAAGCTTTAGAATTGTTTTCTTCTCCTTAAATTTAGTACTAAGATTGTTAAAAAAAAGAACGTATTAAAAAATAGAATGAAATCGTTGTCTTTTGTTAATAAAAACAGCGTGCTTGTGAATGCATTTTGCGCAAACAAAAACTTGTGGACATTTGTAATTTACAATCTAGTAATATTTTGTAGTCATTAAAGCATAATGCTAACAAACTTTGAATTTTCATTGATTTTATTATGCAGTTTGATATTTTTCGGTTCGAGTGTACCTGAAGATCCCTACAAGAAAATTGTAAGTTGGTCGCATAATGTCCATTGAATATTTAAATAAATTTTTTTTAAATGGTTGAATTCGGAAGCAGATATGTTATCAATCTTTTATGTACCTTTTTTTAGTTTATATATACATATTTAAGATAATTAAATTGAATGTAATTACAATGTATGTACATAATATTTTTATTTTATTTTTGAAACAGGAGCTCATAGTTGACTCTCATGGATATCCTTTTGAAAAATATTTAATCGAAACAGAAGATGGATATTCTGTCGAAATTCATCGAATTCCTTCCAGCAAAGGTGAAAATGTTAATCAAACTTCTACCAATAGACCACCTGTTTATTTGCTTCATGCACTCACTCAAACTTCAGCCGATTGGGTTTCAGTTGGTCCACAAATATCCTTAGGTACTTTTTGATTGTTTTTTAAACTAAAAGTAAGAATTCAAAATTTAATTAAATAAAAATTTAACAATTAATAAAATAACTTATTTTTCAAAAAGCTTTTTTGTTGGCTGACGAGGGTTTCGACGTGTGGTTGGGCAATTGTCGTGGAAATTTGTTTGGTAGGAAACATAAAATTTATTTGGACACGAGTTACGGTTTCTGGAACTATAGGTAAAATAAAAGATCACTATAATTCTTATATCTGCGAGAACATTAAAAAAAATGTATAAATTTTTGTTTAGTTGGCATGAGATAGGAATTTATGATATGCCGGCAACGATCGATTTGATTTTAGAAAAAACTGGTAAAAGTCAAATTTATTTTGGATGTTTTTCACAAGGATGTACTGCCTCACTTGTAATGGGAGCTCTGAAACCTGATTATAATGCAAAAATTCGGTTGGCTGCAAAAATGGGCCCTGTAGCATATTTGGGCCATTTGCAGGGCGGCGGAAGAGTTTTGCTCCCTGTCATCACGAAATTTTTAGTTGTGAGTGCAAATTTATTTATTTTACAGATTTGTATTGGAATTATATAATATTTAGGGTTACTTGAGTTGTCGTCTACTTTGTCTAATTTTTTGATAACCTTTTATAATTTTCAGCCACTTTTAGAAGAATTTGGTCATTTTGATTTAACAACATCGGCCTGGGTGACAATTTTATTTACAAACTTGCTGAAAGCACCAGCAATTATACCTTTAATTTTCAGTATAATATATACATTTGTTGGGCCAAGCCACACAAGTAATATCGTAGTAAGAATATATTTTTAATATTTATATATTGTCCCATATTTTTAATGGAAATAATATACAAACAAATTTTTAGGAAGCATTTACTATGGATGCTCCATTCTTACTTGGAGGAATGTCTTCCAAACAAGCTCTTCACTATGGACTTGGAGTTCTTCACCCCAGTATGCAAAATTTTAATTACAATAAATAAAGTCCATAAAGTGACTTTTTATAAATAATTAAAATTGCAGATACTTTTCGGCAATATGATTATGGAACTGTGCAAAATTTAAAAGTGTACAATTCTTCCACTCCTCCAGATTATCCCTTGGAAAAAGTAACTATGCCAATGGTCATTTTTCAAGGCACAAATGATTTTTGTGCCGATGCTGAGGTTCGTTATAAAATTTTCGTTTGATTTAAAATATTTTATAAAAAATATCATGTCTTCTGAATTGTATTTTTAGGACGTGGAATTATTAATTCAAAAACTTCCAAACGTTATCATGAGGATTAAGAGGCCAGTCAATCATGTAGATTTTGGATACAATCGAAATATTAGAAGTCTTGTGTATAATGAAATGGTAGAGTTGTTTAAAAAATCTGAAAATGGAACATTATATGATGATTAGATAATGAATAATGATATCTGGTTGGCCATCTGATAATAAATCTTAGATATTTAATCGAGTTTAAGTAACAAAAGTACTATTTATTTTTAAATAAATATAATTTTTTAAATTTCGGTCTTTTAAGATACGTTTTGGTGATTATCTAAGTACGCTAAAAATTTTCGAAAATAATATCATTTAAAAACGTAGTAACTATATTGTGTAACTTTACTCATTTTTTGAATTGTTAAAAAATATATATGTTAAAAATAAATGAATATTATAAAACGTGAATATGTTTTTAAATAGTATAATTATAGTTACGTTTCTTTTTTTTACGATATGGCGTGTGTAATTAGTAGTGTGCCAGTTTGCATTTAGTGTGCATTTGTGTAAATATCGTGTATGATACTTTTAATCTATTTTTATTTTTATGTAAATAATTAAAGGAGGATGATAAACAAGTTTCAAATTTTGATTATTTTTTCTTTGCATTTGATCTATTTAGTTTCACGCGTATCACCAGTAAGAATTTTTTAATTATAAAAATGAAAATTTTGGTATTTAATAATAATAATAATAATAATAATAATAATAACATTTATTTATTTAATTTAAAAAATGTGAGCACATGGTCAAGTCGTATGGTTATCCTTTCGAGAAACACTTCATTGAGACAGAAGATGGATATTTTATCGAAATTCATAGAATTCCAGGTGGCAAAGGTGAAAAGGTGAATTAAACTTTGATTATATTTCGAGCCTCGTTCTCTAGATTAACAGATGTAGTATTCCCTTCGCTCGCTAGAGGTCACAACGTTTAGAGTGGTCACGGAGTGGGGCCAAAGAAAAAAGCCCCCACCATCTTGTACCCTCCCGCTTTCCCAATTTCCCACCTCACGTCATATTCTTTCGTTGTGCACTAGAGGTCGGACGTATTTTCTCTACGTGAAAAATTTCCAGTAATTAACTTATTTCTTATAGTAAACCAGTTTAAAGTGATTAAAAATGAAAAATAAACGTAGTGCCGAAGACCGACTTGAGGAGTTATCCAAAAAAATGAGAAAAATACAAGATAAAATTGAGAAATATCAAGATAAACTTGAGCCACAAGAAGGTCATTCGGATACATCTCAAGGTAAATATTCGAACTAATTCATGCAAAACTTTGATGAATAAACTATTTATATAATCCTAAATATATCGAGCTTGCACGAGGGGCAAGACGATTAAACACAATACGACTATCAAGTTTGCACGAGAGGCAAAATACGATAGATCTTATCTAATGAATTTGCACGCGAGGCAAAGCATATTAGAAATTAAATCTAATTGACTCAAAATGTCATTAATGACAAAAGAATTTTTTCCCCTATTAAAGGAGGACATGATAACTCGGATCCAGAGAGTGAGGAACAAGAAATCAACGAAATCTCAGAGGACAAAGTCGTCCAAGAGCCTCAACAATCTGAGGCATCTGTCGTATTAGACGAAGATACTATTCAAATTTTGGGCGAAGATCCAAGAGATTCAAAAGCTGTGGAATCGAAACTCCATCCTGATCTCATTGCTAGATGGGATCACTGGATTCATGAAGGGTTACCTAAATCTTCAAAGGAAGATTTAACAAAGAAATATCCTCCAATGGACTGCTTTAATGCTCCTACACTCAATCCCGAAATTGCAGTAGTGTTAAACGAATCAGCCACTAAAAGAGATAGTTTTCTGGTCGAAAATCAGAAACTATCGGGTTCTGCCCTAACCAACCTGGGTACAGTTATTACAATGCTCATCGAAGAAAGCGAAAGTATAGACAAATTAACGGTTTTAGAAAGACTTAGTGATGCAGGCAGGTTGATTGCTCAAATGCATCACAACCAAAATGAGTCCAGGAAAGCATTTATTTATCCTGGCCTCGCAAAAACAATGAGTACACTTCTAAAAAAGGCTAAGTCAGACTCACACCTATTTGGAGTAAAATTGGGCGATAGAATTAAAGAAGCTCGTGCTATGGATAAGATGGGTCAAAACATCAAAATTCAACCGGCTACGAAGAACGTAAATCAGCCTTCGACTTCCAAAATAAATTTCTACTCAGGAAACCTGCAGGGAAAGAAACCATTCGCCAATCAGGCGGGGTTTTCCAATGCATCAACAAGGGCCCGACATCGATTATTCTTAAAAGGCAGAACCCAGAACCAACAAGCCAACAACTTTCAAACACAGAGTTCGAAAGACTTCAAGGGAAGAGCCAGGACCAAGTAAAAGTAGGTACAGCTGGTAGATTAAAGCATTTCCTATCAGAATGGCAAAAAATTACAAATGATAAATTTGTTTTATCATGCATCAATGAGTATAAAATTCCATTTTTCAAAAAGGTTGTACAAGATAAAGTTCCGATAGATCATATAAATGAAAAATCAGAAATGGAAAACTACAAGTTAGCCGTCGAAAAACTTCTATCAAAAGATGCGATAGAATTATGTGAGCCAGAGACAGATCAATTCCTTTCTCCTTTCTTTCTTGTACCTAAACCAGACGGTTCTTCTAGGTTCATACTAAATTTAAAGAACCTAAATAGCTTTATTTATCCAGAACACTTTAAGATGGAAGATCTACGGACTGCAAAGAGATTAGTTTTTCCAGGATACTTCATGGCATCAATTGATCTCCAAGACGCTTTCCTTACGGTCCCAATTCATAAATCATGTAAAAAATTTTTAAGATTTCAACTGTTGGACAAACTGTACCAGTTTAAATGCCTTCCCTTTGGTTTATGTACAAGTCCGTTCGTCTTCACAAAAATAATGAAGCCAGTAGTGAATAAGCTTAGATCTGAAGGATTTCCGTCTGTTATATATCTTGACGATATGCTGGTCATCGGACAGAATTCTAGTGATTGCAAAGCTAACGTTAAAAATAAACTTATTTAAGAAATTGGGATTTATCATAAATACAGACAAGAGTTCCTTAGTTCCAACAACGAAATGCAAATTTCTAGGTTTTATCATAAATTCAAAAGAATTCTGTATTGAACTAACTGACAAAAAAAAAGAATCAGTTTAATTGAACTGATTAAGAACTTTGAAGTAAAATCAAATTGTAAAATTAAAGATCTGGTTCACTTGATAGGAAAGTTGATTGCGGCCTGCCCAGCTATACAATATGGTTGGCTTTACACTAAACTATTAGAAACTGAAAAATTTCAAGCTCTTGAACGCAACAAAAATGATTATAATAGCATCATTTCTTTTCCAAAATCAGTTTTATCTGACTTGGCTTGGTGGAAAGATAATTTAAAATCAGAAATAAATCCTATACGGACAGAAATCTACCAAGCTATTATTTATACTGATGCTTCTGGTACTGGCTGGGGCGCAGTTATAGATAATATGAAAATTCATGGTTTTTGGAATGAATCTCAAAAAGATCTTCATATTAATTATCGCGAACTTTTAACAGTAGAAATTGCATTAGAATCATTAGCTTCAGACTTACATGATTGTGAAATCCTTTTAAGAGTAGACAATACCACGGCTATTGCCTATATTAACAAGATGAGAGGTATAAAATACCCTAAATACTATAATTTAGCAAAAAGGATTTGGCAATGGGCAGAAAAAGACGTATTTTTTATTCGCTTCCTACATATCTTCTAAGGATAATTTTAAGGCTGACGCCTTGTCAAGGAAAAAGAATTTGGACTCTGAATGGGAATTATCAAATGTAGCCTTTCAAAAAATCATAAATACATTTGGTAAACCAAAAATTGATTTGTTTGCGTCACAAAAGAATAAAAAATGTAAACAATTTGTTTCATGGCTACCGGAACCAGGCGCTTCAGATATTGACGCTTTCACTATAAAATGGACTAATCTAAACTTTTATGCCTTTCCGTCATTTCCACTCATACTTAGAGCCCTGGTGAAGGTAAAAATGGATAAAGCAGAAGGAATTTTTGTAGTTCCTAACTGGCCTAATCAACCATGGTATCCATTATTCATGGAACTTATAGTAAGAAAACCAATCTTATTTAAGCCTAGTCCTAATCTATTATTCTCTTCCTATAGGAGAAAAAATCCAAGGCTTCAACATTTAAGTTTGATGGCAGGAGTAGTATCGGCAAAGCCTTCTCTAAAAAACACGTTCCTTCGGAAGCGTTAGAAATAGTATTATCATCATTGGCACCTGCAACTATAAAACAATATAAATCAGCGCTTCTACAATGGTCAGAGTTCTGCGAAAAAGAAAAAAATTGATTTTTTTAATAGTAATCGAGAACAAATCTTAAGTTTCCTCACTATAAAGTTTCAGTCCGGTGCATCATACAGCACACTAAATTGTTATAGATATGCTATCTCATTAATTTCTGAAACTGATATAGGAGAAGATAAAATTGTTAGTAGATTTCTCAAAGGAATTTTTAAATTAAGGCCAACAAAACCCAAGTATGTTTGTACATGGGATGTCTCCATTGTCCTAAAGTATTTAGAAAAGCTTCACCCGTTAGATAGCTTATCTTTAGACGTATTAACAAAAAAGACAATAACTTTACTAGCTTTAAGTACAGCTCATAGAGCTCAGACATTAGCCAGCATTCGAATAACAAATATTAATAAATCTGACAATGGTCTTGAAATAAGAATTCCAGATGTTATTAAAACTACGAGTCCAAATCGATTTCAACTTATTCATTGCGACTAAAGAACCCTTTAAAAAGGTAACTACACAAACAATAAGTAGATGGATAAAATCCATACTACAAAAAAGTGGAATAGATGTATCAGTATTTTCCGCGCATTCGACAAGACATGCTGCAACTTCCGCAGTATTGATGAAAGTCAGAAAAACTGCGGGCTGGTCACAAAATTCGCAAGTTTTTGCAAATTTTTACAATAGGCCAATTCTATCAGATGATTGTAATTTTGCGCGAACCATTATTAATCTGTAAAAATACTTTTTATTTTCTGTCAAATTCTGTAATGAAGACTCTTTGTTTCTCTGTATAAAAAGAAAAACTGATACTTAAAATATAAAAAAAAAAAAAAAAAAAAAAATTACTTAAAATTGCTGTTCTCTGAACAACTACATCTGTTAATCTAGAGAACGAGGCTCGAAATATAATTAAATGATTAAACGAACTTACCTGAAGTGAAGTTCAATCTTAATTATATGAAGAGCCTCGTTCGAATAGATTACATCCCACCCAAGGAATTTTTCAAATAAATTCCATTTTTTCCCAGTTACACCCCCTTTAGGTATAGCAATTTTAAGCATACTCTAAAAATATGACGTGAGGTGGGAAATTGGGAAAGCGGGAGGGTACGAGATGGTGGGGGCTTTTTTCTTTGGCCCCACTCCGTGACCACTCTACACGTTGTGACCTCTAGCGAGCGAAGGGAATACTACATCTGTTAATCTATTCGAACGAGGCTCTTCATATAATTAAGATTGAACTTCACTTCAGGTAAGTTCGTTTAATCATTTAATTAATAAACCACCTGTATATTTGCTCCATGCACTCACACAGTCTTCTATTGATTGGATTGCAATTGGTGCCAATATTTCATTAGGTAACCTTTGAAAGTAAATAATCAGTTTTGACATTAAAAAAAGTAAAAATAGGAAAAGGAATCTCGTATTAAATAATAACCAAATTTATATTCTTATATCAAAAGCTCTTTTTTTTTTTATTTTTTTGGCAGAAAACATAAAATTTATTTGGACTCAAGTTCCGAGTTTTGGAACTATAGGTGAGGAAGATATTTATGAAGCCGAATATTTAAACTTATACATAAAGAAAAAAGCGCATAAAAGAGAAATTTAAAAGTAAAATTTCTGTTTTATAGCTGGCACGAGATAGGATTTTATGACATGCCAGCAACGATAGATTTAATTTTAGAAAAAACTGGTAAAAGCCAAACATATTTTACTTGTATCTCACAAGGGTGCGCAGCTCTACTTGTTATGGGTTCTTTGAGAACTGAATATAATAAAAAAATTCGCTTGGCAGCAAATATGGGAGTAGTGTCCTATGTTGGACATTGGCCAGGCCTTGCAGGATATCTTTTTCCTATTTTAACTAGAATTTTTTTAGTAAGAATTATATTGTTAGAATAAATTTTTTCAAAACATGCGTACAACATTACTTTGATAATTTTTGCTTTTAGCAAATAATGGAATTGTTCAAAATGTCTGAAAAATCACTGAAACCTTTTCCGTCTTAGAATAAAAGCAAGTATTTATAATATAGTTGTTGATTAAATTCGAAATTATTTTAGAATACATAATGTGGAAATATTTGTTTCTTTACCATTTCTCAACCAATAATAAATAAAAATATCTTATCTTCACCTGTAAAAATATGTCTCAAGGTTTAGATAGATAGATAGATAGATAGACGTTTTTTCCTTTAAATTTCGTATTTATATCTGTAGATATATCATTAAACAGATGACTTATAGATACCGAGAAAATTTTGCAAAATAATATCTCATCTTCTGTAAGTAACTGTTTTTTGTATTCGCAAATTAATAAAAGTGCGTGTTAAGGACCGAAAAACAAATTTGTTGATTTAATTTTTTTAAATTTCTATTGAACTGAATTGTACTAAAAATTAAGACTTTAATTTGTGTAGAGTAGAAATTTATTAGCGATAAGATATACATATAATTATTTACATTATTGTTTTCTGTTAAGAATGAACATGTACGGAGTGTCCATACGGCAAACCGTACCAGTTTGAATGATTATTCATAGTTCTATGGATCCATGTTTGGACTTCATGATTAGCTACGTTCATAAAAACGTCTGGATATTGACCGTTAAGTTCACCATTACGATAAGAAAAAACTCCAATCAGTTTATTGCCATCAACAATTAAAGGACCACCATCATCACCAATGCAACCGCCCCTATTACCAGTTCTATCAAGAGTGCAAATATGTTGATCTAGAATAAGAATATTTTTTGAACGATAGAGTTCTTGACAAAATCTTCGGTCTATTATCGGTACATGGATTGATCTTAATTCCTTGGAAAAACTTAGCCTGAAATGAGGAAATTAAATATTTATTAATTTCAAATGCGCGAATTACAAATATATTGTAATGTTGCATCACACGTATTGAAATGTACAATCAGCACATAAAGTTTGGTAATTTATAAGTTATTAAAAATTAATCAGTTCAAGTTTACTTACGGTAAATGCCTTGTGCAACCCCAACCGGAAAAGGTGCCAAGAGTACCTGGTTGTACAAGTGAAGTATGTAGTTCAGCTACTCTATTAGATTGTATGTTGAGAACAAAATTCGGAGTAACTTTAAATAAAGCGAGGTCAAACGATAAAGAATGTTGATTATAATTTATGTGTTTTATTGTCTTATCTATGGAGTGTTTTAAGCCACGATTTCTTAAAGGAGAGCCACTTAAAACTATGTAAACAGCACGAACGTCATTAAAACAGTGAGCAGCTGTTAAGGCAATGTTGAATGATAATATAGTAGCTCCACAATGACTGACACCATTTTTATAAATATTTACTATGTATGGAGCATAATGAATCGACACCTCTGAATTTCTCGATACTTTATCAATTAGACGTTTTTTACGGCCATGAAGATGTGATGCTTCTTCTGTAAAGTAATTCATTTGTATTAATTATTATTATTAGTTTATCTATTAGATCAATTCTGGATATGGGCGATTGTCAAATTAATACTTATTATAATTTCTAATCAAATTTTTCAAACAATCAATAATTTTCTTTGATTTTCGGGACCAATTTATCACATTAATTTGGCGTTTTCCACACCAAAGGTCCAAAAATATCAGGTTCAAAAAGTAAATAAAAAAAAAAACAAAAAAGATACGAAAATATATGTCGTTGATAATATTTCATGCAGAAGTTTACTTTCAAAAAAAGCCCAAGAACATTGAAATAAGTCGATTATATATTTCGAAAGTTAGGGGTCTTCCATAAACCACGTGGCCCAATATTTTAGCCACTTTTTGACCCCCCTCCCCTCTCCCCTTAAGTGACACGTGGTTTATGAAAGACCCTTTATTCGTAATTTAAGAAAATTGAGGTTTTCACATTCATTGCAATATCTGCTAAAAAAATAAACAAAAGTACTTGAACTTGGGGTCAATTAGGCGCAGAATTTGGATAGATTTCAAGTTATTAGTATATAGTAATAGGAATATATATATATGTATATATGTGTATATATATATATATATATAATAATAATAATAATAATAATAATAATCTTTCTATTCTTTCATTCATTTTGTCTGCACTTTGAAATTGACTCCTATGTTTTCGCTTGTTTTTTGGTATTTCTTTGTTTTGAAAATTTTTTTTGACATAGGGACATGGTTATTACTGTTTACATCAATTTGACATATAGAGTGGAGTTGTAAATAAATATATAAGTTGGTGCAATTTCATCGATATTATTGGAATAAATGAATTTAAATGTATGTTTATATTTCTATTATTAATTAATATAATATAAAAATTTTAAATGTCAAGAAAAAAATTCTAAGTTTTGATCTTTATTTTGTTTTTTATGTTTTATACATATAGGAAAAGTAAAAAGATTTTAACCCGATTTGTTTATCATGAGTCATTCCAGACTTCACGAATTTTTTAAAAACTGTATTTTCGGGAAATGGTGTGTTTATCACCATTAAAAATAAAATATTTGTTTAATTCTATTGTTAATAATATGACCTTTTATATTCTATTGGAAAATTGGAAAAGTAAAAGTATTTTAAGCAATATTTTTAATTTTAATATTTTAATATTTATTTTTATATTTTAATATTTTAAATCATTTATCGTGGTTCGTTTCAGATCCACGAATTCGTTCGGATTGAATATTCGGATTAAAACTCACAAAAGCTAGATTTTTAGATTAAGCTCACAAAATCTTGAAGTTTTTTATTGACATTTTGAATTTTTATATTGTATTAATTAATAGTAGAAATATAAAAATACCTTATTTAAATTGGTCTATCTGCATCTCACATTTCAATACTATCGTTGCTCGGATTCATTCGTATAAGAATCTTCATACAAAATTCGGATTGGCTCGGATTCATTTGGATTCGATTTCTCTTTTTTTCAGGGATACTCTCGGAATGAAACTGATTCGCTCTGATACATTTTCGGGAAATGGGTGAGTTTATCTTTAAAAATAAATTATTTGTTTTTCTTTTTCAATAAATAATATTTGAAATTATTTGTAATAAAACTGATTTTTTTTAAATGTAAAAGTATTGATCGATTAAGAAACAAAAAGCTCACGTTATTTTTGCTAGTATATATATATTTAGTATATATTATTTATATTTAGTATATATGTATATTAGTTAAATTTTACATATATATATCACTTACCTATATTGTCTTCTGATAAGATTGCCATGGTTTGAGCCAAAATGGCACAAAGTATTACAAGACTGAAGTAAAATGTTTGACTCATTTTTAAAATTCGTTGATTAGACAATGATTGAAAAAATTATGTAATTAACAGTAATCTAAAATTATCCGAGACTATGAATTATGGAAAGTTGAACGTCTTGTTTTATACTCAACCGTTATATTTGCTATGTATTAAACGATTAAGAACGTTTACAATAGCTATAAAATGTGTAAGAACTTCTGATACGTTGTTATATTACTTTCTTGCAAAATTTTTTTTTATTACGTTAACATATGAATAAAATTGTAGGCTGTAATATGTAAAAGTCTCAAGGCTGATTGAGATATGAATATATTGAATTTATTAAAGAAAGCATTTCTATATTTACCAATTTTTTCCACCAGTTTCATATTCATATTTTAGAGATTTTCTTAGTAGGGTATTTAGTTTAAAGTAGTATAAATAAGAAAAAAAAAAATTTTCTTATGAAAACCCCTCCAGGCTGCTTCCGTAATTCCATGCTTAGGAAACTTTTGACCCTGATAGGTATTAATGAATACGATGTAAGGAAATATTTACCTAATCACAAAACTCATAAAGTTAAAATTCTGCTAACGCTATATCCATTAATGATATTATATATATTCATTAATAAATAGTAATTCAAAGTAATAATATTAAGGATATAAATTTCAAATGTTAGTATTTTTCTGGGATAAACATGCTTCATTTTAGGTATGTAAAGATCTTTAGAAATGTTTGAATAAATAATTACATACACGTTTCATTTACAAATCATATTTATTAAAGTCTTTAGAAGATATGAAATACGCATTTTGAAATCTAATTCAATATGTTATTTCAATTGCGAATGCAAGTCATGCGACAAACCTTACTACAAAAAAGTTTGTTTATATCAAACAAACATTTGTCAAACAAGTATGAGCTTCCTCACTACAATCTATATGTCGTTGTTTTTAAAATAGATTTTGGAAAACACACGTAATTTGTTTCCTAAAGAAATGTAAACAAAAAAAGTACGTATTTGTTTTTACAGTGAAAGAGTTAAATAAATTAAAATTAATGTTAAATGCTTTATCTGACACAATGTGTCATAAAAGTATAATAAAATACAAAAGTAGAGCTTCAAAACTTGACTAAATGTGTGGAGAATATTTTAAAGTCTAATTTAATTGCACAGCCTTATGCCTTATGTTCGATGAAATGATGAACATGCATCGTGTGCATGCGCGGAAAACCATGCCAATTTGAAACCTTATTCATAGTTTTAAGGATCCAGGTTTGGATTTCTCGATCAGCTACGTTCATAAAAACTTCAGGATTCCGTCCGTTGAGATCACCATTACGATAAGAAAAAATTCCAACCAGTTTACTGCCATTAACAATTAAAGGACCACCATCATCACCAGTACAACTGCCTCTATTACCAGTTTTGTCGAAAGCGCAAACATGTTGATCTAGAATACGAATATTTCCTGAGCGATAGTGTTCCTGACAATATCTCCGATGCATTATGGATAGTTCAGTTTGTGTTAATTGACTGGGAACTATTAATCTATAATAATAAAGTTAAGTATTTTTAGTCCAGAAGTAAATTCTGACCAATAAAAAAAAAGGACTAGATCTGTAAAATATTGCTTACGGTATTTTCGAAGTACATCCCCAACCGCTAAAGGTAGCAAGAGTACCTGGTACTATGGCTGAATTATATAGTTCAGCTGGTTTATTAAATCCTAAGCCAAATGTGATATTAGGAAAAACTTTGAACAACGCAAGATCGTTCGTTAAATTACCTGGATTATAACCAAATTGTATTATTATTTTTTCTATGCTGTGTCTTGTGCCAGCATTTGACAATGCTGAACCGGAAAGAACAGTATAAACTACATTTCTCTCATTAAAACAGTGAGCAGCAGTTAAAATAATGTCGACAGATAATATAACACCAGCACAGCGACTAATACCATTTTGAAGAATATTCACAATATAGGGAGCATAATGAATCGATACTTCTCTTCCTCTCAATTTCTTTTTGTCAATTATACGTCTTCTACGTATGTGAAGATGTGATGAGTTTTCTGCAAAGTAGTTTTAAACAGACAAAATATTTTAAAATATTTAAATAAAATAATATTTTTCTGGAAAGTATTTTAAGGCCATGTAAGACTTACCCGATTCCTACCTTACAGAAATTTTTTCTCTGCAACGCTATACGTCCAGATTTATTAACCCTGCGTTGGTTGCGGTTTGGAAATGGCAAATCTTGGTCGCGGTGTGCCTAACAGACTCACCTGACAAAAATGGTTCCCGTGTCCATGATTCGATAATTTCAGCAACTCTAAAGAATAGGTCTTATTCGTAGGGATGTAAGGGATGGAGTAAAAATAAGAAAATTTTTAAAAAAGTTGTATAATGTCCAGAATAAGTAAGAAACCAAAATGAAGAAAATCAGAAAATCGTGAAATACGAATTACCTAAGCCTGTCAGATCGGCCGCGACCTACGCAGGATTAAGATATTAAATTGAAAATTTCTAAAATTGCAGTTAAAGCATTAAGGGCATGTGATACTTTGCCATAAGAGCAATTTAGTTTACCCAATTATACATGCATAATAATAAATATTTTTAGCTAATAAGAGTCAATAAACCTTTGTCTATATGAGGCGAAGGTTTATTGAGTCTTATTAGCTACAAATATTTATTATTATGAATGTATAATGGGGTAAACTAAATTGCTCTTATGGTAAAATATTACATTACATGCCCTTAAGGTACGTTTATCTGGTCCTAAATATTGACATTTATAAAAAAAAAATTTTTCAAACATTTTTTTTTTATTTTTACAAAAATTTAAGACCAAATAAACATACCTTAGGATAGTTTCTTTAATTTTTGAAATTTTCAATTTGATATCTCAATAAATGTAGACGTAGCGTTGCAGAAAAAAATGTCGGTAAGGTAGGGATCGGGTAAGTCTTATATGGCCTTAAACAGAAATAAGTTATTTATCTTCATATTCATAAAGTTATGTCTGTTGATTAAATAGACATAAAACTGGAATAAGTTGCTTTTTAAAATCTGTTTGCTTCAGTAAACAGATAAGATCACAAATATTAATTAACCATGAGTATTCTGATTATGTTTTTTTCGTATGTAATGAAGAAACTTACCACCATTTTCTTCTGATAGTGATGTAATTCCTTGAGTCAAAATGACAAAAAGTATGAAGTAACTCAAGTAAAACATTTTTCCCATTTTGAGTGGAAATTATAGAAACAGTGGTTAGATGAATTATTTAAGGGATCAGGCAGCTTTTAGTCGTTGAAAGTCAGATTAAATTAATTGAAAATGATTAAGGCTATGTTTTATACTATAATTTTTTGTACGATTCTTATGATTTGTAAATAGTAGATGGATTACCTACTTATAAAATTAAGTCCTTAGAAAATATCTTCTTTGCAATTTCTGTCTGATTTCTGAAAAGCTTTTGTCACTGTTTTCAACATTTCGTAAGAAAAATTGGAGGAAGTTAATAAATCTCAAGTTTATTCACTGGATATCATTCTTAAAATACGTGATACTCTTGGTGGTGGGGGTATTCAGACACACATTATGTTTAAATTTAAACGTAATTTACGCTTAAACTTAATCTATATTTAAAAAATATACAAAACACTGTAATTTTCAAAAGACTGTTCAAAAATAACTCTATGATGTAAACATAGAGTTATATTTTTGAAACATGTAAACTATATTTCCAAAAGAAAGAAATTCGCCACTATCATTTGTATTTTTTATGTTTTTTCCGTTCATTTTAGTACACACTAAAACTGATTGGTATCAGAAAATTTACATTTTGGAATGATACGGTTATCGAATGTTTTTGACTTTTGACTAAGAAATAGTAATAATAGAGGTTTTATTTCCATTTCAAGTGTTTTATCTTGGTTAAGTGAGAGATAAAAGTTTTTTGTTTTCGTATTGTTGACATACTGTATTTTATTGTATAAATTTGAGAAAAAGTAAAAAGTAAAGTTCATAACATAATGAATATGAAGTAAAATTTTCTTCTCATCAGAAAAAGATTAAGTATTTTGGAAGGCAGAATTCAGACGATAGCATTTTTTTGCGTAAAAATGAGGTGATGAAACACCATATTTACTTTTTACAGGTAGACAATCAAATTATCGCGTGATTAACCAAGGTCAATTTCGAAGGACTGGATTATTTTGAGAATTAATTACTTGAGAATGATGTATAAGCAACTTGGTGAATACACATATGTTAAGATGGTTGTAAAAATTTAACTAATCCAATTTACTTTTGGGTTAAAAAACACATCGTTATCAGCTCATTCCAAACATATAGTATAATGGTTGTAAAAAGTGGGAAGAATCTTTTAGAATTCAGTAGATCGAAACAATAATGTTTGCACAAAATGATAGCAAATACAAAGTATCTTATTAACTTAATTACTACATTTAACAACGATGCAATAATTCAGATTTATAATTACCTAATAAATTGGAAAAATTGCGCAGCGGAAAGTCTTTTTAATTTAACTGTATTATTTAAAATAAAGGGACAAGATTGTTTATTATATTCAAAAATTATTTAAAGATCGGATTTTGAAAACATGCTTTATTGACTTAATAATTCTCTAAAATTCTACCGCACACATTGTGGTGAAAGGATATATGAAAATTCGAACCGGAAGTGAATTTTTAAAACTCGTGAGTTTTCATAACTATATAAGTATGCTTATGAAACCACCTGCGCGACAGTTATGCGTATTCGTTTTCAACGTACACTCGACTTCCGCAATAGTCATCACCGCAATAGTCACAATTACGCAATAGTCACCAATTTCCTTTTGCAATAGTCACCAGCTGTTCTCAGCTGTTCTCTCAATTGCCACTTGATACCACTGCACATGCGCTGCGATCGGCATCTGATTGGTAGCGAACGCAAACCACACAATACGCAATACGCATGCGCAATCGATGTGACATTTGAGGTAGGAAAAATTGGTGACTATTGCAGGGGCAACTGTTTCGGATTTGGTGACTATTGCGGAAGTCGAGTGTAATCGTTTGTTTATGAATAACACGTGAACGTTCACGTGTTGCCGGTCAATATTGTTTACCATTTTGCAAGTGAAATTTAAGGTGGAAAATGATGTTATCAGACGAAAAAAATGTGCCTGGATCTTCTAGACACCAAAGCTGTTCGCAAGACCGAAAAAAATGCTTTTATAAATGCTTTTATAATTTTATTATATCGATATAATAATAAAAATAATGCATTCTCTCTGATGAGAATGTAAAGAATATTTTAAAAAATATCTTTTTTATCAATTATATTCTTTTTTTGTACTAAATAGTTACTAAAATATACATAAACTATATCATATAAAAATAACACTGTAGTCGAATTAGAAAATTCATTTTTTTGAAAGACGATTTTTGACGCTATATCTCGAAAAGTATTAACTTTTTCAAAATTTTGTTTAATGAGATCTGTAGAGCTCCATCAAATCACGAATGTAGGTACTTCCTCATTTTTTTTTAATTCGATTTTTGAGAAGGTTTTTTCCCTCCTGAAAAATTTGTCGCAATGGACTTAAACGCTTTTGTCGTGGAGCCCTTCATTTATTGATATTGATAGCAATATCAATAAATAATGTTTTTCGATAAAAGTATATATATATAGTTTATTTTCGATAAAATAATAATGTATAGACTCGGGTTTAGTTAATACAACATTCAATTTTAGACTCTACTTAAGGATATTTGAAGAAATCCATTTCGCATATTTAGGAAACGCTAAATTCAGATAAACATCAGGATCTTTTCCATTTCCAGATATTCCACCCCAAGACATCACTCCAAGCAATTTACCATCAACAACCAAAGGTCCACCCGAATCACCATTGCAACTGCTTACTTTTCCAGTGTTATCAAAAGTACAAATTTCTTTCACTGTAATATCATCATTAGGATAAGCATCTTGACACTCATCCTGGCTAATTATAGGCACATTGATTGACCTTAATTCTACGGGGAATTCTATTTTGTCCCTGAAATTTAGAATATAAGAATTGTTAGAATTGAAAGAAAAATTTTCTTCAACGCTTATCTAAAAACACCGGAGAGCAAAACAAGGAAGGGGAAATATCTCGTAACAGGAAAATAAAACTCTCACGTGTAGCGGATAATATTGACATTTCGTCAAGGCTGACGTTCTAAGCTCTAAAACTATTTCGAAAAGATTTTTTTTTTTTTACTTTAGAATTTAATTAATTAATTTAAAATCGAAAACTAGCGTCTTTTGGACATTTGTTGAAGAAAATAACATTAATTTTTAAAATATTTGTGACAACTTACTCTGTGTATTCTATACATCCCCAGCCACTAAGTGTGCCATGAGCGTTTTTTGCTAATTTACCACTGTGCAATGGAATCATTCGATTAGGAGAATTCACCAGATCCAAAATTGGAGAAATTTCAAGCAATGCAAGATCATTTGGAAAAAAAGGCGGATGAAAGTCTGGGTATACAATTTTTTTGACTATTTTGTGACGTATTCCCTTATGTAAATTCGCTGAACCAGACAAAACAGTGTATTTATCAAATTTTTCCATAAAACAGTGACCGGCACTTATGATCATTTTAGACGACAGAATAGTGCCTCCACATTGATTAACGTTATTCCTTTGAATATTGACAATGTAGGGAACAGTTTCAATTTTTACAGGATGATTGCCATTCAGATTTTTATCAATTAGACGTTTTTTACGAAAAAGAAGATTCGATGATTGCCCTGCAATGAATTATTTCAATAAATATATATTTTTTTATATTATGATTTTTTTATATTTACGATAATATGTTAAGAATACTTTACTTACGAATATTCTCTTCTGGCCAAGAAAAAATTTCTTGTGACAGAGTTACACACAATATGAAAAAATTTATATATTTGGTGCCCATTTTTCACCAGAAATTGAACACCTGATTGTTAACTATCGTGAGCAGACTGCCATGTGATAAAAAGTCTGGAGTTAATTTTATCTCCTCAAACTGAGAATGTAAACTGAGATTATTTCAAGGTAAAAATAAAGAATTCATAATTTATAAGTTATTACTTATTTACTTAACATTAAAGTAAAATACACAGTGTGTCCACAGAAATTAGTCGCTGGAAACTTTTTTTTTCTTCAACAATACGTTTCGAGAAAATGATCAAACTGATATATAATAATCAGAATAATACCGTCTAAAATGGAATATGAGAATCTGAAGACCATTAAAAAAGATTTGGCTTTCTATTTTTTTCTTTTTTTTTTTGTATTTTATATATTTTCTTTCTATTTATTTATTTATTTATTTATTTCTCCATACAGTTAATAAACATATAATTGCAAATTATAAATTATTATAATTTAAATTTTCTAATTGCTGTTAAATATTCGGATGCAAAGCCCGATTATATATATATATATCAATTATTGAAATATATATTAATCTTCACTGCAGTAATATGAACAAGTGTCATAAAAGTTCAAACCGTATATATGTATTTATTTATTTAGTCATATATTTTCACTTAATCGACCCTAATTATGTAACATTCATATCAATTGAATAGAAGTCACCCATTGAGTTCTATTCAATGTTAAGTAAATCAAAAAAATCTAGCAAATAATGCCACGTCAGTTTAAATTATGTGATATCACGCTCTCGGTTGCTGTACAAAATTCATGTCTGCACGTGACAGATTGTTAAGGTAAATTTACTGCGCAAAATACATAATATTATAGAGCTTTAGTAGTCAATTTCATGAATTATTATACAAATTTCGACCGCTTCATTTCAATTAGTTTGCCGTTGTGTACTCTCATGTCTGAATTGGTTACGTGCTACGGCATTGAAATATGGTATTTCATTAATTTTTAGTAATTAATTCATCAATACATTTATGTTTGAATCAACACCTGGAAAATAGAAGTTGATTTATTTTAAAAGAAAACAAATATATATCTATATCTATAAATATATCTATATATATATATATGTATATAGTACTATTTGACAAACACAATTTCTGTTCTTATTAAGTAATCAATTAGCTGAACATACTTCAGAATCTTCCTTTATACTTGAATTTAAAACATACTTCCTAATTACGAGCGTGCATTTACATATTCCTTTGTATATTTAAATATATTTTGTGATTATATAGTCTTCGTGCCTTTTTAAATTTTAGAACCTTTGAAATACAATATGCAACGTGTCATGTACGTGCATAATGGACAGCTATGAAACAAGAGTTTTCTCATGACGGCGAAAGACTTGATGTTGAAAGGGAAACTGATGCTGGAGAGAGAGGGGTTGGAAGGGTTGAAGCTATAGTCTAAGCAACTTAATCTAATTAAAAATATATTCACGTTCGTTAACCATGTAAAAAATATCACCTGAAGCTCTATTCATTAAAAGCATAATTTTTCATAAAATATTCTTTTCAGCGTGAGTAAAGCAACTAACATAATAAAGATATGAAAAATTTTAAATTATAATAAGTAGAACAGAAGTATTTAAATGAAATTCGGATTATATAAGCGTATTCTTCCAATATTTTTAACAGTGTTGAAGATGTTCAAATGTGTTTATTGGATTCATAAATATTTATAAATTAATATTATTTAATTATTATTAATTTAATTTAATTTTAATTAAATTAATTTAATAATTAATAAATTTAATAAATAAATTAAATTTAAATAAATAAATTATAAATAAATAAATAATAAATATAATAAATAATAAATAATAAATTATAATAAATTATAATAAATAAATTAAATTTAAATAATAAATTTAATTTAATAAATTTAATAAATTAAATTAATTTAATAATTTTTTAATTATTATTAATATTATTTAACACTTAAGTGTTGGTTCTTGGAATAAGGCTGAAATTGCTGAAACTGTTTTAGTTTGACAAATTATGTTGCGATATGCTTCAAATGAGGATATTGTTCCATATAAACAAGATTTTTTAATTTCTTTATTATATGTTATTTCCATGAGGTTGTCTAAACAATTTTTAAATTTTTCAAATACTAATATTCAATTTCTATTGAAGCGATCTCCAATCCTTTGGGACATGGTCTCTCCTGAATTCCGAAATCAATTCGTGTCCACAACTCTGTTCGAGCTAGAGAAACCTGGCGGTAACTTGGTTTACAGGGTAGAGGGGGGAGGGGGGATAACTAGGGTTGAAACGGAATGGTTTGGGCAATGCAAATATCACCGCAGCTGGTACGATAGGGGTTGGATTATCCCTTTGAAGCGGCTAGGGTAGTGCTTATTGGCCAACGTCAATGTCTCTCCGTTTTAGGTATCATTAGCTGGAAAACGTCAGCTTCCGGTTTCATTTAGACAGTCTAATTCATCATTCGCTCTAAGTATTTGAATATAATATATAAATGAAGTTCTGCTGAAGTGATATCTTTTGAAAATTTATTAATCTAACCCGATCCGCCATATCTGTCCATATCTTCCACTTAATTCTGTGAAAATTGTCACTATTAAAACAACTATGAGGATTTTAATTAGAAATTTTCCTCCAGGGGCAATAACAACTTTCCTCTAATAAATGGGATCACGAATTTCTAAGATTTCCGGGATTAAAGCTTTGGAATTCCAATAATCTTTTCCTTCGTTTTCATGAAGTCAGGTTTTACACTTTTTTTTTGAGTTTAATTTGTGTTTTACAAAGGAAGGTGAGTGGATAATTTTTTTTTGTAGATGAGAGGGGTTTCCTTCTTTTATCGTGTTATTGACCGAGTCGAGGCCATTAGCTACAACCCGGACATTCTGGCAAGTTCTGGAGCGTGTAAAATGCAAAATGGAGAGGGCACTTTGACACGCGCCACTCGATATCCTCTATCACGTTTCAATGTTTCAGACTGTCTGTTTCCCCGTAGCCTCGAGCTTTCTTCCCCACATAATTCATCCCATTTTTATTCCACTAACAGCTCTGCATCACCTAACATTTCCTGAATCTGAAAAAAATCTTCAATTAAATTTGTTTTGATGAGGACTGTAATTAATTTTTTTTATAATTAAGATTTTAAATCTTCATACTTACAGTTAGTAAACTAGGACTTTGAAACTCTTACCACATGAGATTATAAAATATGAATTAATTTATATTCATTAAAGCTAACTGTAATATCACAATATTTCGTAAATAATTTTTTTTAAAGGGGGTTTGTGCGGGCTTTATAAATTTAATTTAAATACAAATTGAGAACATCCTTCTGTTAATTAAACTAGGTGAAAGAGGCAGAAGTAATAAACTTAATCGAATGGCTAATGTAAGTTGTTGCTTAGCACAGCTTGGAGAGTTTTCAACTTTAATGACAGCCAATTTGAAATGTGAGCCTTCATCCTCTTTTGGAATATGGAAGGGTTGCAATTTGGTATAATAATTTAGTTGAGTTCTGGATCAACTAATAGAAAACTAAATTATGAGTTTCGCTGTCTACAGATTTTATTAATTATTTAAATTTATTGAAGCTTTATTAAAAATTTATTCACAATTTATATAGATTTCATAATATGTCATATTAAAATAAAGTGCATTGAAGCGCAGTGCATGGTTTTTTTTTTTAAACGTTAATTCTACTTTGAAATTCTCTTCTTGTAAATATCAAGTGACATGTTAGAAGATTCCTCTTGTACAGAAGGATTTCAATTCTCTAACGACAATCGAATCGTCTGATATGTGTCTGTGTCTCAGATTACGTATTTTTCTCCATGAAAGCGAACCCTTTGTCGCTTTGTGTTGTGTCAATAACATAACAAAAGAAAAGAACTCTGAGTAGAATTCACAGAACTCGAATTCGATTCAAACTTTTTGCCTCCATCACGTTTCTCGCAGTCTTCTGTGAACCGTAAAAAGTCTATTTTTACACTCGGGGCCAAAAATTCTGTCAGAGATTCTTACAAACTCTTGCAAACTCTGTCTAGTATTTTCTATTTTCGATTTTGAAGAATTATTTTTTTTTCGAAACTTTATTATTCGAATTTTAACACCTAAATTAGTATATTCCTTATTATTTCCCAAAATTTCATAACGATAAGGTATTTACTGTACAAATAATATCGGAGA
>CAJFCO010000106.1:542082-562644 GCA_904066015.1 Synergus gifuensis | reverse complement strand
ATATATATATATATATATATATATATATATATATATATATATATATATATATATATATATATATATATATATATATATATATATATATATTTCAAGACCGTGTTATAAAGCGAGAGAAAGCAGAAAGTATAGTTTTTTGGCATTACGTGACTTTACCTAACAACTAGAGGTGTATTTTTATCCACTTTCTCATTAAAGAAAGCAGACCTTTTATGTTTTTACCTAACTCTTAACACCCTTCCAAGGCTATTTTCTAATGCAGTTAATTTGCCACCCATAAATTTTCTTGTAAGCCAATTATTTTTTATTTTTTAGCTCTATGCACTAACAATAAGACTGGAGAAAACAGAGTTTAAATTGAAGAGTGAAACTAGAAAAGCAAAATTTCATTGTCCTGAAATAATTAAGATATAAAAAGTGATGGCAATATGAAAGCTCTCAATGCAAAGTAGCTTACTAGTATCAAACCAAAGAAAACAACAAGATTAAAACTCTTGTTTTTCAATGAAATAAAATAGAAATAATACACAATCCCGCGAGGAAAAGCCGGTTGGGGCGTAAATGGGCCCCAGTTAAATTAGGTTCCCCGATCACACCCCAATAAATACCCAACTACTAATTGGGTTCTATAGTCGGGGTTGTAACGCTGAGTACTGAGTAGTGCTTATGCCCAAAATGGCGTTACCCTATTAATGCCCAATGAATTTAAATAAGATAAATTATTAAACTTTTATCATAATTGGTCACGAAACATATTCAAAATTACAACTAAAATACTATTTTACTAATAAAACTATTATATTTCAAGATTTCTTTACAAATAGGGTTGCCAGTTGGGCCCAGATTGGCGCCCAAATAATAATTGGATTTAATTGGGAAGATTTACACACGAGATGGAAATTTCTCTTTACACTCGAATCTCCCAATATCGACCTTCCCAATATCGACAATCTCCCGATATCGACCGCATTCCTTTCTCATTAACGACCTGCAGTTACCTCAAATATCACTGGATACACTGCGCATGAGTTGCGCGCTCGGAATCTGATTGGTTCCTATTCGCGCGCAATTTAAAATGCTAAGAAATATTATTTATGTGCAATACGCATGCGCAATTAATATGACGCATGCGCAATTGATGTGCCATTTGAGAAGAGGAATTTCGTCGATATTGGGAAAGCGTCTGGTCTGGATTTCGTCGATATTGGGAGATTCGAGTGTATTTTGATTCCATACTTTGAAAGGTTTTATAGTTAAATGCTCTCTGTAGATTTATGTTAGCTTTGATTATTTTTTTTATCATTTTGTGATTCTTTCTATTTGAGTCGTTTTTACGGAATGAAAATATATAATTTATATTTTTATTCCACAAAAGCGACTCGAATTGAAAGTAAGACGAAATTTATTTGTATTTATGAACGGCTAAAAGTAAAAAATAAAAGTGGGTTGAAAAGTTCTTTAGAGTAAAAATGGTTTAAAATAAATTCTCAAAGCAAAAACATGAACAGAAAAAGTAAATCAAAGATCGTATATTGGCGTTCAGTTTTTGTTTTGAGAATTCATTTTGTCCCATTTTTACTGTGAACAATTTTTATCCCACTTTTTCAAACAAAATATTTTTATTCACTTTTTACTTTCAGCTACTTATATGAACTCAAGTCAACTCTTTTGAAAAATTGTTCCCTTGAGATTTTAGCAACCTCAGTCTATGTTTGTACTAGAGATTCGTATACTCTTTGGAGAGGAATATAACTGGGACGTTATATCGCTGGAAGGCGGAAGGAAATGGTGCAAGCATGTGAGCATAAATTAAAATTCCGCTGAAGTCTTCAATAAAATCCATAGCTACCAATTTATCCGCGTCTTTTATTCAAAAATGTACACCAGATTCGTTTAAAAATGACTAATACATTCAGTATAGAAATGTAAACAATAATTATGTAGTTTTAAATTCAGACTACATAAAAAAGAGAAGTGCTCTCGACTTACAAAATATTATAAGTGACAATCTGGAATTGGGAAAAATTAAAAAATAAAGGAAAAAGAGTAGAAACAAGAGTGGATTATATTAACTGTATGCGAGCTCACTTCAAAAGATAGAGTTCTGCTGCAAAAAAATGGCGACGTTTCTCTCTACGATATGCGATTCCAACACTAAGGATATTGCTTTTGTTCACCAGAGCTGCAAGCTGCAAGGTGAGCTATTGGCTGTAGAGGAAATTAACGACTCAGTCACCCGGAAAAGTTGTCTTGTGTTTCCCATTTACTCTAAATAAATGCTTTTTCAGTGCTGATATAACTTTCACTGAATTAAAGCCAGATTCTCCTTCTAAAGAGACCGGAAATCAAATATTTCTGGATTCTTTCATGTTTTATTTTAGGGACTGGCGAATTTCGATGTAGTCAGGAATTTTATTCATGGGGTGAAACGCTAACAATTTTATGGACAACTAAATCCCAGAATTCAAAGAATTCAAAGAATTGAGTTTATCAATCTGGAATCTCCGTTTGTACACTTTTTATTGTCACAAAACACAGGTCAATTTCGTGCATTTATTTAATTTGCTTATATTTTCTTGTATTTAATACCTTCTTCCACGAGAAGAGAAAATTAAAAACTGAAAAGAAGTGAAACGTCAGAGACACGATCGCCAAGTCGTTGATCAAGTTTTTCGTTTTTTTTTTATACTGGGGCAAGGGCGTCAGATGGGAAAGGCGGGTGAACGAGCAATAAGACGGATCTGTTGCTGGTGTAGCGGTGAGATTGCAAAAAGTAAGGATATGAGGAAAAAGATTGGAAAGTGAAGAAGAAAGTGTAGAAAAAATAGAATAGCAGACAATAGAAATTAAAAAAAAGTACAACATATGTACAAAATGCAAGGGGGAATAAAGGAACAGAGTTGATTATTGTATTTATTTTTTCTTTGCCTAATATATACAAACAGAAAAAACCATTTTATAAAATAAAAAAAGAGACAGAAAAATTTACTTTGCTGCCACTCTTTTCAAATATTGTCTCTGTCCTCTTACAAAATGAACACCGTTTTAATGTTTATTTATAACGATGAGCGAACCTCATTTGAAACCATAAAACCCAAGCTAAATGTTGACCCACCGACAATAACGCAAAGTAAACTTTTCACGATTGACTGATTTTAATTCGTTAGTTCTCGTCATACAAAATACTGGCCTTTCAAACTCCTCTTTACTATGTAAATTATGTCATTCCGTAATTAATTACATGTAAACTCTGTTTAATTTATTTTCAGTAAATTGAGGCATAGTTTTGGTTAAATTCCGTGCTTTAAAAGTGACACATTCAAGACAAAATATACAAAATCTAGTTCAATATTTCAAATCAATGACGCATGTTCAGTAGAAAAATAAATGTGTACACGGAAAAAACAAGGACTGAAAGTGTTTACAGTTTAAATCAGTTTTTAAGCTGAATTTAAGTTTAAACTTAAACTGTAAACATTTTCAGTCCATATTTTTTCTGTGTACTGATAAAAATCTGTTGATGTGTCAATAGCAAAGAGCTGAATCTATTGTTACTCTTTCAAAGAATTTGACTGACTATATTCACTGAATAATGGAAGCCCTTGCTGACGTTCTACGCACATCACACGTATGTCAGCTTTCTAGCTTTTTTTGTTAAAGCTTTTGGTTTTCACTCCATATCGACTTTCCACTCAACTCTGAAAAGGCTTTGAAGTATAAAAATACTATAAATAAAACGTCATTGTATACAAGTTTTTTTTAAATGCATAAAACCTTTTTTTACATATAAAAATGATTTTATAATATACTTATTTTTTGTCGGAAATTTTATTTTTCGGGATTTTTCAGTTCAATGAAATTAACTAAAAAGTAAAAAGTAATTGAAGTAAAAAGACATTAGAAGATTAAAAGAAATTTAAAAAAGAATGTTTTATTTACTGTCTTCTTACTTGCTTTTTAAAAATTGTCCAGTCTAAAATATCAGTATTGTGAGCAAAAAGAAATGTGCACTATTTTTACAAAGCAATATCGAAGCTGTGAGAAAAGTGGAGCTTTTAGCTCTTCATAATCGGTCAGAAGTCAATTCAATGAAGACTTTAAGGGTAGTGAGAAAGTAGTAAATTCGCGGTAACTGGAAAAGTGTAAATCGAGTAAAAGCCCAGAAGACTCTGCGGTTTAAGTGCAAAAAGAAAAAAAGAAATAACGTTAAATTGAAAATTGCAACTAAAAAGTGTAGTTTTAAAAAAATTTCACAATATATAGTAGAATTTAATGACAAATATATGTTGATCATTTTCATTTCCTGTTCTATTTTTGTTTGGATAAAAAGAATGCTTCTAACTTTAAGACTGATTTTTTGGAAGAATTTTGTTAAGAAACTCGATATGCCTTTACTAAAAGGTCTTCAATTTCTGAGAAAATGACCTACAGATAAAAGGAAAAATACTAAAAATAGCATTAGAATTCTGGACGTATTGAATATAGAAATAACAGCATATATTTTTATATATATTTTTATCCTTTTGTATTTGAAGAGAGAAATGTAATACTATATTAATTATATTTCATAACTTGGTGATAAACACGTTCACTTCAATCTTTTCAGATTGAAAACATAATCAAGCAAATTATCCCGAATTAACTCGAAACACGCAAACGATATCGTAATTCATTTTTCATGATAACGAGTTTCGCGTGATAATAAAAAGGGCAAACTTACTTCCTTTGCGTGAAAGGTCAACAAGTGCTAATAAAAACTTAAGAATCTTGAGTTTTAAAACAAGCAGAACCAAAATGAATCAAAGTTTCATAATAAAAGTGGATAGAAACATAATTTACAGTTGTTTATACAAAAACGATAATATAAATGAAAATTATTATGAGATGCCTCCAAGGATGCTTTTACGATTTGATTATATAATTTGTGTAACGTGTTTACAATAAGTGAGTTGAATATTGTTATAGTGGAAATAGAAAGGAAATTACTGAACTGAAAATCACTTTAGAGAGATTGAATGTGCTTTCGAAATGATATTACGTTCAGAAAGGAAATGTACAATTTCTGTGGAGAATTATCCGTCTAAGTAATAAAGGGAAGTACAACAGCGAACTGAAAACATATTTTTAGATTAAGTTGTCTGCTTTTGAATAATAGGAGATACAAATTGCATATACTGAATTATACTCGACTATAATCTATTAGAATAGCTGACACCCGGATAGAAATTGTCTTGACTCCTGAAAATTTTTAAGACAATAATTTAGAAAAGTTTTGAAACAATCATTTTGAAAAATCAATTTTAATTCTTACATAATTTAACATTTCTTTCCATTTTTTAACTATATCCATTGAAACTATATCCTTATAGAATTTTACTTCCAAAATTTGAAAACTTTCAAAGTCTGGCAGGTGGATTCCTGCTTTTGAAAAAAAGCAATTATTTAAAAATTCAATAACTCAAAAAAAAAATCCTTCCAATGTTTCAAAAAATTATTTTAAACTTTTAGTTCGATAATGCAATTGTTTCCATTGTATAGTGGAAACAATTACGCTCGAAGTATTCACTGAATATTGACTATTACATTTGAAATAGACGTCTCGTTAGTGATGATGATATTCCATTAAGCTAAAACGTGTGAAGCTGAAGCTTTGCATGAAGTCTAAATAACCGGAAGTTTCAAAGCCGTCGTATCCACTAAAAGCAGAAGTTTCGAGGTGCAAATTTACTTGGATACTGGATCCATACTGAATGCATTGAGAATGTAATTGAAAACGTAACTGTCTAAAGTGTGCTTAAACTTCAATGATTATTATTTTACGAAACAGTTCTCTATTGCGAAATAGTATATTGACATGCTTTCGTATTTGTAAGATATATTTTATAGATCGGCCTAAATTACAGTTTTCAGCACTTTTCTTAATATTTTTCATACATTCACTATCGAAATAGAAGTTTATTCCTTTTGGTAATAAATTTAACGGTATTTATAATGTACCATTCCCTGTTCAATGTAAGTATTATTAGTAACAATGATCGAAACAGTGCTGACACTCGCGGTAGCGTTAATAGCCGGTGGCAGATTGGCTAGCCGATAAATTTATGGGAAGTTAATGATACGAACACGAGGTCGATAGGAAACCGCGGAAATTTACGCATGGTTATGGTAAAACCGCGTGTTTTGGTTTCACATATCGCGACAATATAATCTTTTTTTCACTTCGTGTCAATCAAAAAGTAATGTTTTATTCGATTCTTCCATTAATTCACATATTTGCAGAATATTATCGAAAAAGAACATAAAATCAAGTTCAAATACTTATTGTCACAGCTTCAAAAATATATTGATAGAGGTAGGAATTTCATTCAGCTTGGTCGTATATAAAGTTCGATCATAAATTATACAGCTGGTTCTGGTATAGATACATTGGAAGGGAAACGAGAATATGAACTAATACTGAAGTAATGTAACGCCATACTCGAGATGCTATGTACACAGTATTCTACAAGAGCCAAGTGAAGGTTTATTTATCAGGTAGAGAGAGAGAAATAGGGGGGATGAAACTGAGGAGGTGAGAGAGAAATATATCGTGAAAGCGGACGAGTGTCGAGGGGTTGGTGAGGCACAATATAGAGCACTAAACAACATCGTAAGCCGTATATCACTGCGGAAAAGTTAACATCGATCAAAATAGCCTCTAGGATCTTTTAACCCCAAGAACCCAAGACATCACTATTTTTCATAGTATAAAATATTTTTTTGCAGTTCTTGACGTGGTTTATACATATATTACAATAGTCCTTAAATATATTCCTTCTACAGTACCTTAAACTTTCAACAGAAAACTTCTGAATATGGTTTAATTTCTGTGATAATGTTGATATGGCATGTGATAATTACCATATAGGAGCAAACTTTATAGTTTCGCCAATTTTACGTTCGCAATAATGAATATTTTTTGCTAAAAATTGGAGATAAGCCGACCTTTATTCTAGGAGTGAAAAGAATATAAGAAAGAGGTGGGAAGTTTTTTAAAGAATCCATTAAGACACTTTGGTCCTTTGAGAAAATGTTGGAGACTGGAGGCTAAGGTGAAAGGGTAGATAAAAAGTGAAAAAGCAAAAAAAACGGAAAAAAATATATGTTAACAATAGGTGGGTACAATAATGGACTCACAGGAGTCGACGACGAGCAATCGAGTTAATTGCTGAGCTGCTTTTGTGCTAGAGAAAGTTCTTAAAATTCTCGCTTCAACTATTATTCCGATACATCTACATTAAAAAGTTCTTAAAGAATTTATTTCTCGAAATTTATCATTCTTCCGAGGATAAAAAATTGGAACTAATGAAATTTGCAGTTTTCTAATTGGAGGTTTCTAAAATATAGCAATATGAAAAATAAAATTGATCTTCCTCTAGTGAATTGAAACGTATAAAATGTGATGTCTTATTATTCTCCTGAGGAAGGTCTCATGAACTCAGATCGAGAATGGTCGTTTGATATCCCTATTTGTCCGCAGACTCGATCCCCAGTGCTTTAATCCTGGTCAGTCGCCGCTTTATCGCTTCTAGCGTAAAACCGCGAAGTAGGTACTAGAACCTCCCTTCCAGTGAATGAAACCTTATCTTTTCTTCAAACAGCTCAGAAGCTTCCAAGTAATAAACATTTCTATTTATTTTTGGCTAACATGTGCAAGAGTAGGTCAGATTAAGAATGAAGCCACATATGAGTTTTTTAAACTGTGAAAAAAGAACATCTTGAAGCTTGTGATGAGAATCATCAGTATTTGATCTTATTAAATTTTTTAAGTAGCTATTTATTACTAAATTGAAAGTATGAAACAGTACACTAAATAAATTGAAGAATTTGCAAAAGCAATAGGGAAATAATCTTGAATAAAAATGACTTTTTCCAAACTTTTTAAATGCACAATAGCTTCCGAGAGTCAGGAACCATCCTGGGTTTATTCGAAGCTTCCGGTCAAGCTTCCTGTGGTTCATTTCCATACTACAATCCATCTAACTTCAGATTTTAGATCGCTCCCTTGACTTCTGATGCTGTATTGGAGTGCAGTGACCGAATTCTGCAAACCACGACAAATTGCGATGCTTCGATGCACTTGGCTTTCATAAAACTTTACAACTCAAAAGGGAACATGTCACTGAACTGAGTCTAGAGAACAAAGACGTCCATTTATTTTACTTTTCTCTCCCTGCCCTCGTGATAGGAGGAACTTTTAATTATTTTTCTTCTTAGGAAAATTTCTTTTCTTTCTGCAGTTTTAAAAAAACTTTGATTGTAAGATAAAAAATTAAAATCTTGTCTATATTCTAGTCGTTATTTTTATCTCGTCTCAGATTTTATTTGATACGATCTGAAAGAATTTTCTGGATTCAGCGGAAAGATAATTTACCAGGAGCTGATACAACCCACATCAGACTTTTTTAATTCTTTTTCATTCGTCTGGCAATTTTCTCAGAGCAATCTTCTTCTCAGATCCTCTTCTGCAACAAATCCAAACAGTAATTTTAAGTTTATTACTTTGAATGTAGGGGTGTCAAAAGGGTGTTTGGGGATGGTTGCCGGTGGAAATTTATAGACTCTCTTACTACAAGAGTTCCCTAGGCAAAAAGCACGTGCCACTTTTGTTAATCTCGATTTTATTCCAGGTAGAAGAATGATTTCTGGTTGATGAATTCCCTCAGGAGAAAAAGATTTCCGGCACTTTGAATCAGGAATGTTTGTCATGCGAGCACAGGAAATTTATAGAAGCAATTGTAGCTAGAAGATAAAAGATATTTAAAGAAATATATATGATTTATTAAAAAAATAATAACTTAAAATAGGATAACATAGAATACAGCATTTAGACTAAGATGTATATAAAAGATAAGCTCATATTCCAAAGATATTGTCTCTTGAATCTAGTTTAAGAGATGGTGTTTGTTTAGCAGAGTGAGATTGGAGATAGAAGGTGGAAATAAATGAGGAAGTTTCTGGGAGTTAATAGAACCTTGGTGGATCCTTTCGACAGTCCTGAAATATTCCTCGGAACTCGTGCTTCCATTCCTCTCGAAGCCTGGACTGAAAAAGACGCTTGAGGGGCGCCTCAAAAGTTAAAGTACACCGCGCAAGATCGAGCCCAAGGAATTCGAGCATCGACTTATAAACGAAATACTCTACTTTTCTTTCACATTCTCCATGAAACTTTTCCACTTTGCTGAACTTCTCTCATATAGATTTCTTCACTTTAAATAAAAACTTAATTATAAAAATAAATACAATCGAAAACTGATAAGCTGGTATTACTTCAATCGATTGTTTAATATTCATAATTTCAGAAGTTTTTCTAGTTTATGAAGCGGGGATAAAGTTATATTTTTTAGTCTCTAGAGAGTAAAAATCAAAAGTGTTCATTATTTTCCCTTTGAGCCTTCAAAATCAATCAAATAAAGGTAAAAAAAATTTCCTTTCATCAAAAGAAAGAATTTTCCTAGAATTTGACGTGATTTGGTGCCTCAGGCCTCTCTCGTTGCTGTGGGAATTCAGCCTCGAATTCGTTTGGGAATTCGTGGGGGATTCGAGTAGCTAGAAATCGAGGTAAATGTGGAAGTGAATGGGGGGGGGGGAGGATTCACCCTCGTGGCTGCGTGGGTGTTCGAAAGCCAAGCGGTTGGCAACCTGGTGTGTAAGTCACAAATCCCTTTGCGCGACGACACGCGCGAAAACCTTCAGTTCTACCACGACCGTCGTGCGAGAAGGGTTGTGCGTATGCGCGTTTATTTCCTTACTCAAAAAGTCACACGATCTCCTTTAAAATTGTGTTTTTTTTTTTACAACTTGTGACATTTCCACCTGGGCCTCCAAATAAGTGATGAAGTAGGAAAATAAATCCTGTGAAAATGGCACCACTTAAGTCTCTTTTACTCTCACTTTCTGTCGCTCTTGTATTCGCGAGGGGTGAGTTAATTGATTTAGTTCACTTTTCTATATGTTTTTAATGACGTACAGTACAAATAGTAGTTTATGCAATTTATTATTTTTCAGAGGTTTCAAATTCAGGATTCTTAAGGAAATTTTTATTTTCCTGTTTTTAAAGTAGAGACATCAAAAGATTGTTTGGTTAAAGTTTGAAGTGAAAGATTTAAAAATAAAATCATGTAAACTTTAAAAGTTTTTATTTACGATACTTCCAGATATACATATAAAAATGTATAAATTTTTATGTTTGTAAGCATAATGTTAACATTAAGAAAGGAAAGTGTTTGTACAATTTAATTTTAAAAAGAAGAAAATAATTTTTATTAGGTATATTCTACTATTAAAGATGAATAAGAAAGGATGTTTCGATTTCTTCTATGTCGCTTTAATTAATCCTTAATTCGATTTATTTCCAATCTCTCCCAATTTTCTTCGAGAAATTTTTCTCCTTAACTTGGTATTTTCAACGAAAAGATGAATTAGTCTCCTGACCGAACAAAAAGATTTACGTTGAGTCGGGCAATCTTGCGTCGCTTTAATGCAAATTTAACGTTCCATTACAAGTAATTGAATAATCAACTGCCACACCACGCGCTCGCAACATATTTCCCGCTGGGATTCCCTCAATAGCTCGGATCGAAGTAATTTCGTTATTGCCGAAATTTCGTTATCAGCCGTCGACAAAAAATTAGATTTTCCAATTATCCCTGCTAGGCTTGAAAATATCTAAAGGGAGCTTAGTCGTCAGGGCAGTGATACGTTGGAAAATTCAAAATTTAAATTAAAAACAATCAAAAACGGAGAGAATAATTACAGACGTTGTAAACGAAAAGCTTTACAATTAAAAATTTACAAATTCAATTAATTTGAATTTCAACGTTTAGAAATTTAGAGCTAATAATTTTCCCATATAGACATTATAGAATCAATGAAATTGCTCTTTTTGAAATATCGGAGAGTTGTAGCTGGAATAATTTCAATTAAAAATGGAATAATGTGAAAAATCTATTACTCTTATTAGCATATATCAGGTATAAAATCGACCGATTTAGGAGATAAGAGAGAAAAGCTATAATTATTGAACATTTCTTCTGAACTGGAATGACTGCATCATCAAAGATTATAATTATTTAAATCAGAGTTCGACTGTCTGATTGTCAGAGAACTGTGTCACTGTACAAATCTTGTGCATTATATCCTGCCAAGTCAATTAGTTTAGTACACACTAGACGGAGATGAAGAGCCGAGCAACTAGAGGAACCCTGCCTGCTTCTCTTGAATGTTCCCATTTGAGTAGACATCCGTGACCGCGTCGTTCCCTTGCTCATTGTCCTTTGCATTTCCAGGATAACGAAGCAAACTGTGAACTAGGTTAGTTTTCTACTATAGAGACTCTCATCTCCGTTCTTCGATTTGATTACGACTCGGTATATTCAATCTTGTCAATCTACTAACAGAAGTTATAAATTATTCTTGAGATTATCCTCAATCCAAGTCAGTGAAACTCGTTATGAAATTACAAACTTCATTTCAACTCAAGATAGTCATTTGCCTGCTATCCCTTATCCTCCCTCACTTAACCCCCCTACCCCCTCCGCCCCTCTTCACCCTATTCTATCTTTATTTCTTATATCCCCCTCTTACTTCCTTTAAATCCTACTTCCTTATTCTTGCAACAACTAGCCCCTCTTGTCTCCTCACTCCCACTCCACCTACTTTCCTATTCCTATTTTTTATATTCCAAGATGGCTGCCTGCCTCTTTGCGAGCTTCCCCCTCCCCTACTCCTGGTAAAAGTATTTCGCGCAGGCGCGGATCTAGAAATCGTGTATCTTTCTTCAACACGTACAGTGCCAATGAGGTCGCTCATTGGCTACCTTTATTAAGAAGAAGATCTTTCTTCAATGCTTGGAAAACAATGGACAAATAGGGGGGCCATGGCCTCCCTATTTGTCCTTTGTTTTCCAAGCATTAAAGAAAGACACACGATTTTTGGATCCGCCCCTGATTTCGCGCACTAAATCCTAAAACATCAGAAACAAACTTTTAGGAAGAAACATATGGATTTTAAAATTCTTTTGAGAGAAGTTAAAATTTTATTTGAGGATATAAAAACACTACTGTTTGAAAACTCGACTAGTTCATTCATTCTAGCAAAGAATACGGAAAAGCTGATCTACCGTGCAATTCGACGGATGGCAAATAACTTCCACGCACGTGCACTACTTCCGATGTACGTGCTGCAAACCTTTCAGCTTCGACTTTCGAAACAGAATGGCGATGTCGAAATTTTCAATTTTATTGCGAATTGGAAGAAGAAATAGGGCGCAGAAGATATTTTTCATTTTTTGAACTACATATTTTATGATCGAATGATTCTGTAACATGAAGTATTTTTTTTAATAGAAGTAGGACACTGTTAGAATAATAAATAAAAATAATACACTGTTAAAAAAAACTTTAATTACTTTAGTTGAAATTTTATTCAATTACCGTAGCTGAATGAATTTTAAATAAAATATAGTTGATCTTTCAACCAAATAGTTGAATTTTCAATCACAGTAAATGAAAAATGGTGGAATTTTCAATATATTTCTAACAGTGTAGAATTCAAGAGTAATATTAAATTCGTCTATTTTTCGACCTTTGCGTTTCAATTATTTTCACTGGATTCATTTCTGGCATGATGATAGCGAAAAATTAATTCCACCTAACAAACCCTAGTAATCTTCCTGAGGAGACATCACTCAGCTTGTTAAATCTTGAGAGTCCTCATATGATATACTAAAGGAGCAGCCCTGTGCTCTTGTGCTTCCGAGTGCTTTCCCTCGTCGAGTTTCAAAGCGCGCGAATAACCGAGAAATTATATCGCATCGGAACTCGTGCGTTTCAAGAAAAATTTCCCTCAATATTCGCAAAAAGGAGAGAAAACGAATACGGAAAAAGGCAGATTCAGGATAAACGTTACACGTTTTCATCTACCGTTTTCTCCTAGAGGATATAGAACTTCCAGCTAAAGTCAGGCAACATGGTATAAAAGTAAAAATTAAGAAGAAGATTAAAAATCAGAAAAGGTGATAAAAAATAGATAAAAATAATAAGCTGTGAAATACAAAAATTTAAAATAAATATGTATATAAATAGATATGTGTGTGTGTTTCTGCGGAATAAGCGAAATATATCCACCTGGACCGTATCTCATCCCTCAGGACCAGCAGCGGTAACCGGCAAGTCCTGGATAATCCTGTATTCCTGGGGGATGTAACATCGTCTCGTAATAGATCGCTTTACGTGAAACACCCGCATCCAGATTGGCCACTGAGGCCAAAGGAGAGGCTCTACGTCATTTTTCTACTTTATTTCATTTTATTATGAAAACAGTATGTGTTTTTATTTTTAAACATTTTTTAATTTATGAAGTGTGCGTCCTTTTCTCACAATATTGGTTGATTGGTCAATACTATTACAGACAAAAATTACTTGTCTTTTCAACCCCAATCAATGAAATATTCATTGACTGAAATATTGAAATGTGGAATTATTAAACACAATACACAAACAATATAAATTTGTAAACAAGTAGATAGAGAAGGAATTATATAAAAATTGTTTAAAATTGTTAAAAACAATTGTTTCCAGTTTTTATGGGATATAAAGTCAAATGGCAATACTCAGGCATCAGTTCGTGAATCATTATTATAGAAAAACGATAACAATCAATTCTCTTTGACGGCGTAATAAAAAAAATAAAATCTGGGTCATGTATCGAGGCTATTTTCACGTGGAAAGTGTAGTTGGTTTCGACAGTAAAAGCAAACATTTATGGTACCTGTGCATATATTTACGACTGGCCTTATATCGATCCTGTGAACTCTCGACAACCAAGAACCTACGTCATCGAGTTCTGGAAGGTCTAGTGGCCTCTCTTGTCTCTTGGAATTTTTCGTTTTCATTCAAGTATAAAAAGAAAGCCCACGTCTTTTCTATTTAAAATTCTACTTTTTACCATTTCTTAACAATTCGATTTTTTAATCAAAAAGATCTGAAAACAGTTCTTCAAAAAGCTTTAAAAAATTATTCATCATAAAAATATTACGAGACATATATTCTACTTTCCAATAACCATTTCATAAAAATGTAATTTCCCTAGCTCGTGAAAAAAATAATGATCTTAATCCGTTTTATATCTTTCTGATTATTTCTTTTTCCTCTTTGTCAAGCAACAGATGAAAATTATCAACTTGCTGTAAAAGTAGAAGACATCAAAGGGTAAGAGTTACTTTAATGAAGCGATACGTTCTGCTAATAAAAAGGACTAATTATATTTACTCTGCTAATTATCTTGACAAAGTTTCCCTACTTTAATCACCTATCCCTTCTCCTTACTTTTACAGATTTTAGTTTATTATGACCAATAATCAATTATTTCAAACTAAAATTTTAGTTATGTTATTTATTTAGTTATGTTCGACTAAATAGATCGTCTCGTCTCGAATCTGGCTCATCTTTCCGTCTTTTGCCACGAAATTTCCCCATTGTGTACTTTTCAGAATAAATGGGGTGTCGCGAGCGTGACTACATCGCCTTCTCAGATTTAAACGAGACTGAGTCAGCTTTCTAGCAAAGATTCTTTTTGACTCCTAATATAAAATGCACTTTTGCTGGACTATCACTTTCGCATCATTTGCTTAAAAAAAAAGGAGTTATCAACAAGAATACAGCTGCATTTTAATATAAAATAAATTCTAATAATTCAAGTTTGACAGCTTTCTACCTTATAACAAACTTTATTTCAAAGATCATAAATATAGAAAAACAAATGTTTCGGTAATGGCCTCTGGATACGACTCTGTTAGAGCAACTGTTTTTAGTTCTCTCTCGACATTTTTCTTACACGAATCCGTCCTTCGTCAACGTCAAAGCAAGCGATGGTCGCATTGACGCTTTCCCTCTTTTCAAGCTAGCTTCCTTTACGTTTCGTTCCTATCAGTAGCAAAAAAACCCATTACCATACATAAAATCCGACCTCTTAAATCCTCTTTTCAGCATTCTGAAAGATGCGCATTCTCCAGTTCTTTCACAGTTTTCATTTAATTTAAAGCTGTATTAGAGCCTCTCCAATTAAATCACTCTTTATAATAAACCAAGTTAGAGGTATTTTAATTTCAGTTTATTCAAACAAAATTAATTATTCATGTACATGAATATGCATGAAATAATAGTACGAGTTATAGAATATCTAAAATCCAATATTCTTTGTGATCCTTTATACGTCTGACTAAAACCGTTCATAGCCCCTTGGCTATTCATTAGAAGTGAAATTTAATATCATATTTTATACAATTAGTAATAGAATATGTTTATTTTCTAAATAGAAATTTCTATTTCTAAAATAACAATAACATTTCACTTTCAAGTTTCAGATCGGATACTCTTCTGTCATATCCTTTATCCTATCTTAAAAAAGTGGCGTGTCACGAAATGTCTCGAAAATCTCGCATACATTGTTGTTTCAAACCTGATTGGCTTTTGAATGACTTGAAGTTGTAGGAAAAAAAAAGAAATTAAAAAATTTTTTCCTTTAAAAATCTTCGAAATTCTTTAAAATTCGTTAAAAAATCTTAAAATTCCTAGAAACCTCTTGAAAATCCTTAAAAATTCACAAAAACCTTCAAAATCATTAATCTCTTGAAATCCATGTTAAAATTTGTGAATATTTCTAAAAATTCCTAGAAACCTCTTCAAATTTCTTAACATTTAAAATCTTTTAAAATCATTAGAAATTTCATCAAGTTCCATGAAATTCTTAAAAAATTTTTAATATTTTAAACACTAGAAAAATCTCTTGAAAATTCTTAAAATTTTACAAATAACTTCGAAATCCTTTTAAATTCTACAAAATATTTTTAAAAAATCATAAAAATTTTAAAAATCAGAAAAATCTCTTCAAATCCTTTAAAATTATTAGAAATCTCATAAAATTTAATAAAATCCTTAAAAATGCGATGTCTTGTAAAAATCATTACAATCTCTTGAATTCTGTTGGCATAAAATTCCATGAAATCCCTTAAAATTCTACAAAAATTTCCAAAATCATAAATCTTTTGAAATACACGTTAAAATTCATGAAAATTTCTAAAAAAAAAACCCTAGAAACGTCTTGAAATTCTTTAATATTTAAAATCCCTGTAAATCATTAGAAATCTCGTCAAATTCCATGAAATAATTAATAATTCTACAAAATTTTTTTAAAATTTGAAAAATCTCTTAAAATCTTTTAAAATTATTATAAATCTCATAAATTCCATCAAATGCTTAAAAATTCCACAATGTCTTTCAAAAATCGACTAATTTCTTGAAAGCCCTTAAAAAATGTACAGCCTTTGAAATCCTTTTAAATTCTACTAAATCTTTTTAAAGTCGTAAAAATCTTTTGAAATTTCTCCATAAAATTCCCTGACGAATTTTTAAAAATTCTTGAAATTTTACGGTAATATTTAAAATACTTTTATATCTTTAACATTCGTTAAAAGCATTAGAAATCTTATCAAATTCCATGAAATCTTTTAAAATTCTCAAAAATCTCGTGAAATCACTTAAAATTATTAGAAATTTTATAAAATTCAATAAAATCCCTCTCAATTCTTAGAAATCTTTTAAAATATCTTACAATTCTTTGGAATTCCAGGATAACATTTAAAATTCCTTGAAACCCGATAAAATTCTTACAAACCTTTTGAAATTCCTTAAAATTTCACGAAAACATTAGAAATCGTTGTAAATCATTGAAATCTTTTTAAATTTTTAGATACCTCTTAAAATTTCTCCAAATTTCAAAACATTCAGAATCCCTTTTAAAATCGCTAAGAATTTTTAAAATTCCTTTAAAATTTCATGAAATATCCTAAAATCCTAAAACTCTTTTGAATTTCGTAAGAATCACTTAAAAATCGTCAAATTCCCTTAAAATTTCTAGAAAGCTCTTGTCCTTTCTAAAAAAGTGGTTTCTCTCTAACAGTGTCACGAAAAAAAATTTCGTATACATAATAGTTTCAAATCTGATTGGTTTTTGAATCCAAAAATCCAAAAAATTTCTAAAAACCTCTTGGAATTTCGTAGAATTGTTTAAATTCTAGGATAACATTTAAAGTCTCTTAACGTCCTTTAAAATCCACTACAATTATTAGAAACCCATGAAATGTATTAGAAATTCCATGAAATCCTTATAATTGTACAAAATCTTTCAAAAATCAGAAAATCCCCTAAAATTATTCGAAATCTCATAAAATTTAATAAAATTCTTAAAAATTCCACAATAAGAACTTCACCGAGAAAATTTTTCAAGTCAATCCCTAAAAATCTTTAGAACTTCGTAAAAATCACTTGAAAATTGTCAAAATCCATTAAAATTCCTAGAAACTTCTTGAAATTCTTCCCTAAAAAAAATAATGTAACGAAATTTCTCTAAAATCTCGCATACATTATTGTTTCAAACCTGCTCTCTGAATCAGCGAAATTTCATTAGTTTTTGAATGACTTGAAGCTACTAGTAAAAAATTTTAAAAAAGCCATATTTAATTTTCAAAAATAATACGACAAGTAAACGCTGAATATCGTCACTGATGAAAGGTTATTAATACATTTTGGGAATGATTGTTTTTCATCATATTTGTCTTTAGTTTTATGTAAAGAGGTAAACTTGAGGCACTTCCTGGTTCCTGTCAAGCGTAAAACGTCCGCGTAACGGATGCCCTTTGTCGTGAAATGATTCATTCGGCGAAAGAGCAAGGCTTTATAGCTGGATTTATTACAATGCGATTTAACCGACTGAAGATACACTCAACGGCGAGAGTTGTTGAAAGTCGACGAGAATACGACAACGGTTATACGATAGTACTCGCGAAATCGTAAAGCCTTTCGTCCCTTCTGACCCTTCTACTAAAGCCCTCAACCAATCCCTTTTCCTCTATCACGATTTCACTATTTTCGCACAAAAAGGAGAGGCAAGCAAATGTTTCATTCTAGTGGAGAGCGTCCTGGGTTCTAACCGATTGAGCTAAGGGTGGGTGTAAGGAAAAGATAAATGTATTTACTTTATGATGCTCTAACAGAGACATTTTCACATTCGTGTTGAGGAAAAAAGAAAGAATTATAAAGAGATACAAACTATATTTCTTTAACCATAAAATATCTTAACATATCTCTTAAATATAAGGTGCTGCATTTTTCTTCCTCTGTTGAATTCCTTCGGCAGAAACAGAAACGATCTCTGAAATAATGGAATCGTTCAAAACGTTAGAAGTTAAAGTTTCAAGAGTATAGCCATTACGAACAGGAAATAATGAGTTTTGTTTGTATTGTCTTGAAAATTCCACTTTCAGTTTGAGCAATAAACAATGAACGACCGTAATTTAATTCAGTTTAAAATCTCATTTACCTCCCTGTCTGATTTCTTATTTTCTTCAAAAGTTTGTTTATCTTTATTCTACTTTAGAGAAATAACTTTCAACAATTCAAACACGAAATTGATAATTCTCCAAAAATAAGGGAGAATTAATTTTAATTTAAGTTTTTTAAAAATCTTTCTCGGAAACTATAAGGAATTAAAAGAAGTTTAGAAAATAGAGAAGGGATTGTGTTTTTACTCATTTCCTGAGGTTAAAAGCAGTAAAGAAAGGAATGAGGTTGGGAAGGTGTGTGGGTAGATTAGAACTGAGTTCTGTAATTAAAGCAGACAGCACAATTCCAGAGTTTTACCACCCCTGAAGTCAGTCAACCACTGGTTGAATGTTGTTCTTTCATGATGATGTTTGTTCAGTCGGATGTTCCTTCAGTTTTGCGACAGCACAATCGTTGTGAAAGAAAAGTAATTATTTGAGAGTACTGGCTGTATACGTGTTGTGAGTGTATATTTGTGTATTTTGTAAATATCCTCTCCAACTTTTCATCAAATACCAACTTTCAATTTTAATTAAAAATCTGTAAACCGAGCTCATATCTTCTTCAATATTTTTGTTAATGTCCTTTTTGTCCCAAATTAGGCAAGGCACATAATTCACTTTACACTTTGTTGTCACCTCTTTTTTACTTCCTTCATTTTTGCCTCGGGATTGAAGAAGAGCATTCTGCAAAAATCAACTTTTTCAGTAAACAAGGGGAAATTATTTCTAAAGTCCGTGTATGAGTGAACGTCCTCATTTGTTCCAAGCAAATTGCTTTTCCTGGAAGTGTTCCCCTAACTCTCTCAAAAAGTGAGAGCAGCCAGCAACTCGATTAACGAGCAGTCGAGGAAGAACAATGCCGAGTACATTCGCAAACTCGACGCACAATTATTCGTCCATGAAACATAAAACGTCATAATGACGAGGATGGCGTGGATTATGTGAATGTTCCAAGTGCAGAGTTAAAAGCTATAATGGATTTTACTCGAGGAATTCTAACAACCTGGAATCCCAACTGAAAAAATTGAAATGGAATCCCACATGAAATTCAGGTAGAAATTTAGAACATTTCACGTGGAATTTACCGTGATGGACTTCAATTTGGAATGTTAAATGTAATTGAGGGTCTGAGATCAAAAGCGGAATAAAATAATGGTTGATAATGATCAACCATCAATAATGATCAAGATTGCGCGAGGGTGGATCTAATTTTTTAATCTTTTTTTAGTCCCTCTGCCTCCAACCCTTTAAAGCTTGTTCATAAGAGCCTTAAAATTCCAGTTCGCCCCAGATATATAACTTGCCGAGATCCGCAAATCGTGTCGAGACGATAAATCAAGCAAGTCGAGCCACTTCTTCATTTAAATAGACTCTTGGTTGGCAGACAAAGAGATTTTATCCTCGCTTTCTCCGCTGTCCTGTGCTTAACTCTTTAACTTAGGAAGGAAAGTTCTCGGAGGAAATTCGCAGAAACTGAGTGAGAAATCGTAACTAAAGGACTCGGAAAAGTGAAAAGACAGAAGAATGGCTCCAAGCTTCAAATCGTTGGGGTTAAATCATTTTAAAGTTGGAAACGAGCAACTGACTGCTTTAAAATAATTTGAATATCCATATCGGATAAATCGAGACTTCTACCAATATTTTTCTCTCTATTCTAATTAAAAATAAATGCGTTATCCAGTTCCATTGAAAAGAGGAACTTTGCTAGCCACTGGTTGAATGTTACCATATTGTCTCACTGGTATTTGTCCGACTAGAAAATAGAGAGAATATCACAAGAGAAAATTATTTCATTCAAAAGTTTATTAGTGAGTGTAAAATTCTTGCAACATATGGAAAATATGTTCTACGGCAAAATCCCTTGTGGGATTATTTGCTTCATTAGTGGAGAAAGAGTTTTTTATTTTTTCCACATTTTTGAGAGAAGAATTCTAGTATTTAATTTTAATTAATTAATTAATATGTAGTTGATTTATATTTATATTGTTTATTAAATTTATGCAATTATTGTGGCATTGCAAACAAAATATAAGCTTTTGAATATGAACTCGAATAATTAATTGAAATAATTAATACACTGTTGGTGTTCCCAACTTTAATTCCTCAGAAAATATGAGTTTAATTTTAAGGACATGTATTAT
>CAJFCO010000106.1:504209-531551 GCA_904066015.1 Synergus gifuensis | reverse complement strand
AAACGAGGCAATAAAATTCGAACCACCCACTAAATTCCACCCCTGGTCTATTTTCGTAATGAAGTCAACGCAAACGTTGCAGGGTCTGACACTCCACTGCCCAGCCCAATTTGCTCATTGAACGTCGCTTCTAGAAAATTACGAGCTCGCCGCAATTAAAATAAAAGCATAAAATGTTCTAGCCTATAACGGGGAACGATTTACGAGATCAGCTAAATAACATCATTGTGCCAAATGGCCTCGTTTTCGGGCTTTGCAGTGTAAAACCGCATTTGCCATATATGGAAGGATTCTCTTGATTTTTTAATAATCATCCTAAAATTTTGATGCTGATAAAAGAATGCATATCTGATTGGGAAGCAGAGATAAATCTTACAATGAAATATTTATTTTTATTACATGAAATTTTGAATCGTGTATAAAGAGGGATGAAAATCGTCTGCGAGGACTATTCTCGGAGACATTTCACACGACTTCCGCTGCGACCGGAAATGGTGTGAGTTGGCATTGGACATTTAAGTGTCGTCTCTCATGCTTCGCAAATTAAATATCCTCTGTCTCCGTTCCTACTCTTTCTACTTGAAAAGCACCCAACCTAGGAAATTCTCACAGCTGTGCGAATCACAGCAGCAAAACGGTTTTTCGGAAACATGATAGTTACGTATAATTTATTCGTGTTTAAACATTTCTCACAAAGTGGATGAGTTTAATCTCAAATTTAAATTTTTTACTTGCATTTATTTACTAATAGTATACGCAATTTAAGTGTATTTGCATACAAATGAATTGGGCAATTCATTTCCTATTCATCATACGAGGAGAATATTTCGTTATCACCCAAAATAACATTACAGTTATTGGGTGATTATTACTAATCAACTAACGTGCGTAATTCGACAAATTTTAATTAACATACTTTTCATGATTGGATCGAATTAACAATGAAGGAAAACATGTGATTTGATGATGAATTATGTATGTGCAATCCAATTCGACCTAGTCGTTTACAATCGGCGGAAAATGAGCATTATTCGATTGTTATTTGATTTTAATTTATTTGCAAATTAATATAACTACTTTTCATTTCCAGTACCATTATTTGAATAATTAAAATTGGCAATATTGAATATAGTGGAAATTTTTCACCTAATAGTCATTGTTCGATATAATTTTGGAAGATAAATTTGTAATTATTTCGAGCGTGAAGACTTTTGACTTTATTTGACCAGAACTCATGTTAAATTCATAAAATAGTATGTTCTGCAGAGAAGTTAGGAAACCACTACAAAGTGTTTATTGACTGGAGTTTTCACTCAAAGAGAATTTGTAAACAAGTTCAAACTAACTAATTAGAAATTATTTGTTTTTCAATTGTTTTTTTCGACGAAATATTATTAAATATTATTAAAAGATACCATTCACGCATTATTCTATTTTTGGAGAAAATAATACAAATTTGACTTTAAACTTTGAGGAGTGCAAAGAAAATAGACGCGAAAGTTATAAGAAGTTAGACTCACAGGTAAACATTTTTTGCTTTGGATTCTGAAAGTGAGTTTTCCATCTTCATAGAAAATTCATTCAGCAATTTCCAGGGAATTTTCTCACATCGTCGAGTTGGCAAATTTCTTAAATTTCTTTATTTGTAACCAAGTTTTCGGGACTTTTAACTCCGTCTGTACCGCCTCTACGATAGAGGAGCTCCACCTAGGAGCCATTTCTGTGTAAGTGAAAAAACTCGGGCTCATGCATTATTTATTCCGAATGACCTGAACACGAGCCGTCGTACCAAAAGAAAGAAAAAAAAGAGACCTGTTCGAGGGGAACATTAAATACAGGGCCGAGTAAGAAGTCTTATTCTCTTCTTTTCTGGAAGAATTTCTACACTTTTATTTTCCTTTAAGGTTGCATTTTAAATTCAAATACCATTGGGATATCAAATCCTCCTTAAAACTATTACAATTTCCCACTTCACATTTTTACTTCAACATTTTATTTTCTACTTTTGCGTTTTTGAATGCAATGCTTTGGAAAAGCGTTATATAAAGATTTTTAACAAGCTCTCCACTTTGCAGACATTCGAGCACTTATATGTATAAAGCCATTTAAAATTTAATAACGATGTAAATCTCCATTTTGAGGAGGAATAAAAAACGAGCTTAGAATTTTATGCTTTAGATATTGAACGTGTTACGTTATACACTGATATGATCTACGTGGGTGGAAAACGATACTTTCTACTTTATAGCAATTTTGTCTATTGGGAGGAGAAAGGGGCGCACTTTAGATCCACGAACAACCGGAAACTAGATTGGCTCAAGTGTGCACTGAACGATGCGTTTACGGAACGAATGCACCGGCAATATAGGCGAGTTATATAGTAATGCGAATCTCGATAGAGAATACGTGGCGGCATACGTGTGAGGCCATCAAAGTCTACCTTTCGATCGATTTTCAAACCGCATTTTCTTTGTAGTGGCTCGTAAATCCCTAAATGCATTAGAGAGTATCTCTACTGTCATTTAAGATTTTTTAATTAGACTAGCATTGTTGTTTGATACAACAATGTATGAGAAATTTTAGCAACATTTTGTTACATAAATTTTTTTAGAGAGGAATTTCAAGAGGTTTCTATAGGAATTTTAATGATTTTAATTTTAATGATAATTTTCAAGTGATTTTTATGAAGTTCTAAAGATTTTTAGGATTTTTAAAAGATATCGTAGAATTTTAAGGTGTTTCAGGATATTTCGCGGAATTTTAACGGGTCATGAAATTAAATAATGAAATAATATATAATAATATAATATAATAATGAAATTTTAAGAGATTTCAACGAATTTTAAGTGATTTCGAAGGTTTTCATGGAATTTAAGTTTTCACGAATTTTAAGAGATTTCAAGGGATTTTTATGAGTTTTAAAATATTTTATGGGGTTTAAAGGATTTTAAAGGTTTTTATGAGATTTTAAGGAGGATTTTAAGAGATTTTGAATGTTAAGAAATTCACAGAGGTTTTTAGGAATTTTTAGAGCATTTTACGAATTTTAACTTGGATTTCAAGAGATTTATGATTTTCAAGGTTTTTGTGGATTTTTAAGGGATTTCAAGAGATTGCTGGGAGTTTTAAGAAATCTTAACGAATTTTCAGGAATTTTAAAGGTTTTCGTGAAATTTTTTTGCGCCATTGTGTAGTTTGTCTTTATTCTTTCAACTTCAAGTTATTCAAAAACCAATCTAACAATAAAAGTGATACTTACTAAAAATGGGAATTTAAAATCGACATATTCAAAGCTGTATTTACAGGTATTTAGTTAAATTTTAGTATTAGAAACAGCTCTACGCTTGACACAAATTTCTGAATTAATGCGATTTCAGTTTGAGAGTTTCTTGCTGTCCTTCTTCGAAGCATAATTCCGTGCTCAAGGTCGATTTGCATTCATAGTGCACTTGCAATAATGCTATACAAAAGGGGTTCTTGCGAGAATGGGTAAGGTCGTAATCTGACAGAGAGCCACTGCCTGCCAGATTATCGGATTATTTCAGATTATCTGGATCACCTTCTAACCTCTTTTCCTTATCTCTCTTCTTACTTCTGGTTTACTAATATTCGGCCCTGCATAAAAAAAACGAGAAAGATGATCGTTTATTTTTAACCAAATATCGATCTGATCGTCTCGTAGAAACGAGCATCTCGTTAAATCGATCGAACCGAACAATAATTTTAAAAAAATGTTAATATAATAATTTAATGAATGAAACAATATTAATCAATCTATATATTAAATAATCTAAAAGATTATGTAATTATATTTTCCCTCTAAACGTTCAAATGAACGAATTTTTTATTGATTATATTTTAAAATAGATATATTTAAAAAATTTTTATTAATTTGTAATGACAATTATGCTATACGAAATACATTTTTAATGCCTATTTTTATTTTTAGTTGGATGAATATTTCTGGATGAAATAGAATTGGGAAAAAAATTTCATTCATTTGAATGTTTAAAACTTTTGGCAGATAGAAAAAATGAAATTGATTTAAAAGGATAACCTGGCTATAAGATGCAAATTCTCTTCTGGAACTTTTTCTCCCTTGTCATTATCTTTCTTTCTATTCCTATTAATCGATAAATCCATGTCACTTTCTTCAGACAATTTATTTTATTTAATAACCCAAGATTTAAAATTTAGAGTTGTCAAAGTGTGGCATTTGACGATTTGTTCGATCGACATTTAAGGCGATATAAGACGAGCAAAAACAATTGAAAATTCGAACTTATCGGTTCGACAAATTTAACGATAACCGAGCACGATCGAACGATAACGAGCATTTCTCGGTTCGACATGCATCACTAAATCAGTTGAAGAATATTTATTATTGTAAACGTAATAAACTATCATTATTGAAACTGAATAGAGGCTTAAAAGTGGTCTCAACGAGGCCTAATTCAAGTCTAAAATTCAACTGTGTGATAATAACATGCTGATCCTTATATTATTGTTATTGCTTCGTGCCATCATTAATAATGATTAACACCTCTTTCACGTGTTGTGACCACGAATCTATGTACTTACGCACACGCGATGGCCTAATTTGCGGGCAGACATGCCCTTTCCTGGGCAACTGTGCAAGTGTAGAGACGTTGGATGATTAATGAATTACGAACACAATGGAGGTGCAATTAACCCCAGCTTTAACCAGGTTACGTTTAAAGACAATGCATCATGGGAATTGTGAAGAAATTTTCGCCTTGTGTTCCTGGACTGCAGACATGAACATTACAGAATGTTTAGGTTTATAATAATTATATAGAATGGTCCAAATTGGTATAGGCACTTTAAAGTCCTCATTCTCCCAAAAAATAATATTTCTACGAGTTTTGAAGATACAAGTATATTCAAATCTGCGAAATACATTTTGAATCCCCTTATAATTTTCTCGATCAATATACAGTCAACCCCATTGAACTCTCTATCTTGAACTTTATAGTTTCAAAGTTTCAAGTCCAAGAGCGAAGTTTATCATTATCATCATCCATTATCAAGTTCAGTGAAAAGAGGCTAGGATGACTAGCCCTATGCATCGTTGGGAGAAAAGTAATTGTCTCCGAGGCATTCTCTATTCACTGAGTTGCGCTTTAGCAGCTTTTAAGCGCCATTTAAAAGCAGTTTCACAAAAGCCAACCTATCCGAAGACAAATCGAGTGTTTCGCGCTTGTCCGAGCTACAAATCAAGTCGTTCATAGGAAGCTACTTCATCCTCTATTCGAAATCATCCCTCGAGGGAGAATTATAAATCAAGCTAAAGAATGCAGAAGTTGTGCAATGAATTTATTATTTTCCCGGGCCTGTGGCTTTTCGCAAGATTTAAGAAGTGTTTTTACATTGAAATATTTGACTTGATGCTTTTATGGTTTTTAGATCTTGTGAAAATTTATATGATCTTGTAACTTGTAACACAATGTTTCTTGATTAAAATATTTATATTTTCGTTAACTAGCAACTATAATCGTGCGGCATTAATTTCTCGTTTTTGCAATCCTTTTGCTAGAAAGATGCAGAGGGGGACGATTTTTTAAAAATTACCCAAACACGTTACATCATTTATTATAGATTTGGAAATTTTGAAATTCAGAATCTTTAAGCTTTAACAAACCTACATAGAAATTAAAAATTTGTTTGGAACAATTTCCAATATTTAGTAGGTATAATTTTTTAATTCAGAAAGATTTTGAAAATATTTCATAATTTTTCCATTAAATTAGCAAAAGATTTAGAAAAATTTCCTAAAAATTGTATTTTGGAAATTTTTACTAAATTTCCAAAAGTTTTAGGGAAATACCCTAAAAATGTTAGTGAAAACTATTTGTATGTATTTGAATGTAAAATAATTCAGAATCTTTAATTTTTGAAATATAAAAACTTGTAATTCCTGGTCTAATTTCATGAATCTTAACAAGTTCGTAAAGTCCTTTTTAATTCCTCACAATTATTCAAAATCCTATGAAATATCATTAAAGCCCTTTTAATACCTAAAAATTCAATGAAATTTTGGGAAATCCCTTGATATGATATTCCTTAAGAGTTTTTAAATTACTTAAAATTTCATCGTTAAATCTTTTAAGATTACTCAAAATCCCATGCAATCTCTTAAAATTGCTAAAAATCCAGTGGAATTTTGTAAAATTCTGAAAATTACTTATTATCCCATAAAGTATCGTCAAATTCTTTAAAATTTTGAAAATCTCCAAAAAATTTATTAAAATCCTTTGAAATTTCTTAATATTATTCAAAGTCCCATGAAATTTTATTAAATCTCTTTAAATACCTGAAAATCCAATGAAATTTCTTCTTTCTCATCTTTAGACCCCAACCCCAAAAACTGATAAAAACCCTTAAAATTTCTGAAAATCGCAATAAATTTCATAAAATTCCTCGAAATACCGTGAAATCCTTTAATATTTCTAAAATTCCATTAAATATCTACAATTGTTTTGACAACGAAAATAATTTGAAGATAGTTTTCAAATTCGATACATTCACGAAAGTTCGCGCAATTTCAAAAAAAAAAAAAAAAAAAACCCCAATCAGATTTTCGACAAAAATGTGTTCGATATATTCTGGTCGTTTTTTTCTAGTTAACAATTATTTTCTGGTTGGACTAATCATAGAATTCTCGTTATTCTAACCAGAATTTTTTCTGAGTGTATAATAAAAAGTAAATGAAAATATTCCTTTTATAACGCAAAAATGTTAATTAAAAAGCAGAACTTCCCTTGTATCAAAAAAATTTTCCGATGAAAGGCAAAACTAACAAAACACTATTCATTCATTGAGAAATGATCTGAATGCAATTAGAACTCGAGAAGCGAGCACAACACAGAATTTGCTACAGAAATGTAAAACCGAAATGGGAATTTGCTAGGAGCGAGAGATGGAACGGTATATCGTTGAAAACGCGAATTTAAAAGGCGCGGAAAGCTTTCTGGCATCTTTTCTTTGATGATCCTTATTTAACCGCTGCATTTCTAAAGTTTCGCGTGCCTCTTTTTCGGTTGAATGAAATTGCGCGATTCATCGAGAATGCTCAGTTTGCACGAGTACCCAACCGTCTGCCTAATTTTATGAAACCCCAAGCCAAATAAAAAACGACCCAGGATTCACAGGGAGATAGAAATTCCCTCTTGTCGGATAGCTGCAAAAAAATACAAAATTGACGTGGCAAAGACGGCATTTGGAAAAAAGAGCTTTAGATACATTTACCTAGGAAAACTATTTTACTATTAATATTAAATATTCAGTAAAATCCACGCTTTTTGACATACCTCGAGAAATAATTTTTTATCCATTATATTCACCGTACAGCCTCATATTTCATGTTTTTTGTCCCTTATCATTCTCACGCTCATATATTCTGATAATGTCACTCGATCTAATTTTTTTCTGGATACGTATGAACGCGCGAATTAGAATTGCAAACTTGAAGCCTGATAAATTGATGGGAGCATGTCGCGCCACGAACATAATACACGTACGAATGAATTATAATGCAGGTTGTCAGCTTTCACTAAAATTGCATCGTACCATGTGTGTCGATGGATCCGGTGAGTCGATTGTAAAACTACCACGTGGTGTGAGTGAAGCAGAAGGGACCTCTATTTTCTGTTCATCCACCTCTTTTGTAGGTAAAGCTTTGACAAATGAAGTGCAGAGTCGGGTGTAATGCACAGTAAAGAAACTTTTTTGAAAGGAATTTATGAAGCCGCCAAAAAATCTTCAAAGAAAAATGATGTACTTTTATTGTTAAAAATGTGCATGATGAAGCTTATCGTTAAACTGAAATCAAAATTCAAGGAAAGTGTTATAAATTTAACGGGCAATGCAAGTCTAAAATATACTATTATTATTATTATAAAATGCATGAAATGCATCTATAAAGTAATACTGTATATGCGATGTATATCTCCGAACTCTAAAATTGATTCCCGCTGATTACACAATGCCCACATTTATAATTGAATAATATCGAGAAAACTAATTTGCGGTTCGCTAAACTCGCCATTCCAAATCATTTATTCCGAAAAGCCATGTAAATAAAATATGTTTTCAGTTGCCTCTAATCAAATGTAAAATGCATGCAGTCTAATTGCTCTCACTTTTAGATCAGAAATAGCTTCATTTGAAAAATGGGATGGATATTAATATTCCACTGGAAATAGTGGAAATTGAATTTCGTGACGATAATACTTATTTGAATTTCTGTCAATTAAGTTAGAATAGAATTTTACTCTAGAAATAAAAAAATCCAGTCTATTTAAGATGTAGACTCAAGAGTCTCTGTAGAGAGATGCATGTGAAAATTTCAATAAAAAATATTGTGCATGTATATAGTGTCTGCGCTCTGCATCGATCAAACTCTTATCTGATATTATTAATAGCACATAACATATGTAGCTATGTCGCAATGTTCTACAATATAGGCGTTTATTTATAAAGAGTCTATTACCTCTCTATCACCAACGAATTTAAAAAAGTAACTCATTCTGGAAGAAATTTTTTCAGATAATTTGATGCGAGTAGTAGAAAAAGACAAGTCTGACTATTGCTGGCGTTTTCTACTGAATCTTTAATTCTCAGATGTTCTTTTTAAAGGATCTGGGCTTTTTCCTATTCTTACAATTATTAATGAATATTGCTCAATTCTCATTAAATTCTCCGAGCATCTGATACCGTAAGTAATAACCAGAAAATTTTTAACCAGAGAAAAAAGACGACCAGAGTTAATAAGCCATAATTTCTCGTCATAATAACTAGAATTTGTAGTTAACATACAAGGAGAAAACTGTTTAGTAGATCTCACTGTAACAAGAGTATATTGTGGACAGACTAAGCTAGCGGTTGGATTTACTAATTTACTAAAAAGCTCTTAATCTGTCCATAATATACTATTCTACAGTGAGATCAACTAAACAGTTTTCTCCGTGTAACTAGAAATTTTTTAACCAGACGAATCTAGTAACATTAACCAGAAAGCCCAGAAAGGGATACGGGAATTAGTAGAGTAATCAAAGAAATTCCTGTACAATAGTGGTATCTATTGAACATTGTACTGAGTTTACGTATACACATTCTCGTGTTCGACAAATTAATGCACCGTGGATCAATCAGAGGAACAATCACTTGCCTAATCAAGGTATCTGTGCTGCACAGATTGCTTGTTAACTACACATAAACAAATAATCATGACCACAAGAGTGTACAACATAATTATTAGCTTTAATTCGGTGAAATTAAGCTAAATTGTCCAATCATAGCAACAAATAACCATTTATTATTTTAATCAAATTTCTAAGCTAGTTAGAACCATTTTATTTGAAGTTTTTGTACCAGGGCTAATGAAGGTACCTTTTGAAAATTCGCATCGCCAGGTCAATCAGTTGTGGCCTTGTGAAGAGCCAATAGTTAAACTGAAAGTCGCGTAACTACATTTCACAGATTACATTAGGTACATAACTATGCTAGGGACGACTCTCTCACTAACTTAATCAAAATCTTTAGGTCGTTACATCTAGCAAGTCACGTCAGCCACTTTATTTTACTTTCAAACAGAGTTTCTAGTTTGATATAACTTTTTTTTTAGTAATTTTTAGCAAGGAACTTTTTAAGGAATATCTCGAAATCATAAAGCTAGGTGAAATAGAGACTATACATATATAGCATAAATATATGTTTTACCAAAACCTGCACAATGAATTAAAACAAACGAAAAATACTAAAATATGAAAAATTCTTTATAATCATTTGACTATTAATTCATTTTTGCTTCCTCATAGAGGAAGCTTTGTAGTCGTGACAAAATCCATTTTTTAAAAAAAGGTTTTTTTTGATAAATTTTAATTGGAATATATCTAGTATGATGTCCTGAAAAATTGTCCGCGCGCGTGTGTGTGTGTGTGTGTGTGTGTGTCTCTTTTTTTTGTTCCCAGCATATCTCTAGAACGTGTCTATAGAAATAGATGAAATTTGGCACACTTCTTCCACCCTATAAAACCTTAATTCTTTCACAAGGGTTTAAAAAAATATTTAATTTTACAAGTTTTATGTACTTTAAAAATTTTTTTTTAATTTATTTTTCCACTATAACTTCTCAAATAATCAAAATTCAAAGCTCGTGTAAGGAAATTAAAGATTCCTTGTGTCAAGACGAATCGATTGACCTTAATGATTACTGCGTTTAACTGAAAATTAAAGAAGTTATGGTTATTTATAATTTTCGTAAAATTCATTTTTGCACTATAACTTCTCAAATATTCAAAATTGAAAGCTGATGTAAGGAAAATAAAGATTCCTTGTGTCGAGACGAATCGATTGACCTATATGATTAATAAATTTCATTAAAAAATAAGGATGTTATGGTTAATTGTATTTTCAAAAATTAATTTTTCGACTATAACTTTTCAAATAATCAAAATATTGACTTGACGTACGGAAAATAAATGTTCCTTGCATCGAGACGAATCGATTGGTCTATAATGTTATTTCATTTCATTGAAAAATAAGAAAGTTATGCTTTATTGTAATTTTCGAAAATGAATTTTTTGAATATAACTTCTCAAATAATCAAAATTTAATGCTGATGTAAAGAATGCTTAATGCTTTCTCTATGAGGAAGCAAATCATATTTGCTTACAGGAAGCAAAGTGCTCATTGAATGAGCACAAAAGTTGATACAACTTCACAGCTAGTTAATGTTTTAATTATTTATTTAAGTAATTTAATTTATTTTTTCTACATTTTTTGTCGTTAAATATACGTATATATTATAAATATTCATAAATAATGATGGAAATGAGTCAATATGTGAAATATAAAATTAGAAAATACTGATGTGTTTTACGAACTTGAATATTATATGAAAATCGATCTTGCCTGTCCACTGTACGTATAATATTAATACCAATTAGCGAACTTGCCGCTAGTGTATTTCCTACTTGATGTGCGACAGCCCTATACTCGAGAATATATGTACGCGAATGGGAAAACCTCGTTATCGATTCGACAATATAGCAGCCATTGAGAATATAGTCTATTAAAATGCCATCTAATATTCATACAGTGACCAAACTACGAGAGGGTGGCATTTTTTTTCTCCTTTGAAACTAAGCTGAAGCTATATCGGAGAAAGAATTATATTTGTATCTATATCAAGCATAAAATACTACAACTCTATTACTATATTTATATCTCTCATTTATTCAAAAAATGTATTGTACACTATTCTATTTAATTAAAATACTCTAGCGTAATATGGATTACATTAATAAAATACTTTTCGAGTATATTGCAATATTTTAAATTAAAAAGTGCGCTGGTTTTATTAAAAATATCGGAAATTTATTTCTTAATAAAATACATCTGTGAAAATTTGAAAACGACACAATTTCGTAGAATTATTTCTATAAAGGTAAATTGTTAAAAATAGACTAATAATGTATAAAAATGAATGGTGAATAATTGAAATCATTGAAAGGAGAGTATAAATATTTTTATTTAAATTATAAACCACAGAGTTGAGAGCAGCACAGAGAAGAATTTGTGTAATAGCTTAAAAATATTGAATTTTAAAAATTATTTACTTTTGGAACGTAAAGAAAAGGTGGAATTCGTGAATTCTGACTTGAGAGGACATTTCTCTCTCATCCATTTTTACTTTTATTCCTTATTTCCCAAGGAAGATGATTGCACTTTTCCGGCTCAGAGTGAGAAATCGCTTGGGAAAATCGAATCACTCCATTTCTCAAATTCCTTCCTTCCAGAAAGTTGAGCAATCCTTTCCTGATTTGATATATCCTTATGCACCAAGCGGACCAGACTTCCGGCGTCAACTGAACTTGGTGAAGGATCCTTTCATTTTCTGCTGAATCAGCCTCTTTAGCTCATATAAATGTCTCCATTACAGTTTTCCATAAAAATATCTCAAGTAGAAAAATAAATTTCATATTCAAAAATATTTCAACAAGTAAAATATTTCAATTGATTCGTCATTTCAATTAATTAATGAATGGGCAAATTTACCTCTTTTTAAATAAAGTAGAAACGTGAGGCTCTTAGGATAAAAACTTTATTATTATAGACAAACTACTTTACTAACTGTAAGTGTAATAGTTTTCCTTTAGAAATAAGTTCAAAAAGTTTTAAATTAAGTAAAAGACTCGAAGCCTAGACTCCAGCCTGGAATAGTCGAATTGATTTTATCAATTTCAAAAGTTATATGTATCCTATAAAAAAATATTGGAAAAAAATTCTTGGATTGTAGAAATGCAGTTATGTCATTGTACACGAGATTTGGATCTTTTCAAAAGAATTATAGGTTGGCAAAGAGGATGGAAGGAGGAATATTCCGGCTGGGTACAATCGGATCCTGGAGACGATTTTGGCAATTGGCCACACTGTGTAACCGGAAGCAAACCTTCTATTCGGTCTGGCAACGCCGATGTGCCCGCTCGCGTGTAAGTCCGTAAACCGATAATCATCACTATATAGTCTCCTTCAATATCAGAATTGCGTATTCCAAAATTGACCACGTTTCAAAGCTTCCCAATTAAATTAAAATTAAAATTTTAATCTCGTAGTCTCAATACTTAGAATGTAAAAAAATAATCAGTTTATTAATACGGTGTATTATATAATAAACCTGTCCCATTCAATAAATTACCGCTAATAAATCTCATAAATGAGAAATAATTCGATTGAAAGTCCAATTTAAGAGAGTATTTCATCCGTTTTTCTCGTTTTCTCCGAGTTCGCTCATGAAGAGGAAACCAGTGATCGTTCCCGCGATTAAAGCCTTTTTCTGAAGCATTAAGAACTGAGTTGAGTTTCCAACGTCAAATTTACCCATTTACCTCTTTTCACTTGATTTGCTGTTCGTTAAATTCATTCCTCAATTCTCAACTCCTTTTCTTCACTACTAATCTTTACGCTTATCCGTTTGGTAACCAGCGTATGGTTTCCAATGGTTTCCAAGCAAGTGGAAAGAGAAGGAAATTGACGAGATTGGAGCATTGCTATAACACGCTAGGAGTTAATTGAAAGTTTAATCGTCCAATTTATCGAAGGTTACCATCAAGTAGGGTTGCTAATATTGATAAGCCATATATGGAGTGAGGTTGGCTGAACTTAACTGCAAATTCGGTACGCAGTACTCGATTTCAGTAAGCAATTCTTTTCTCATATTAGAGAAAATGGTATTTAAAAAATTAATAAACCATCACTCTCACCCATTGTTCCCTCGGTTAATTTTTTAGTTTTTCTCATTTCCTTCATATCTCATCGCTAAAGTTATCCCTCTCGCCTCTCTCCCATTATTCTCTATTTTATTTTATTTAACTTTTTTCTCCAGCCCATCATCCGTTAAAGATCAAACTTTTTTTGAACCTAGTCATATTATTATTTATTTTGTTAAAATGGAAGATTTTAAAACTGAAAATTTTAGACTTTTTCTGTCCTAATTTTGGATAAAACCAAAAAAACAATTGACAATTATTTTCAGTGTCCCATGAAAGTTATCTGACGTCAGGGGGCGTTCGCGTATTTATACTTGAAAAATTGAAAAATTGAAAAACGAAAAATAAGAAATAAATATGCGAACTGTTGACAATCCGTCAATGACGTTTAAAACGTCATAATTGAAATTTACGTAGATTTTTGCATTGAGTTTTACGTAGATAAAAATAGCTGTCATTTTTTTCCAAAACTGGAAAATTATCTGGCGGCGGATAAATTTTATCTTAAGTAATAAGAAATGTTGACAAATGTTGCAAAAAGTGTTTGGAAAAGAAGGTGGGAAAAGGGGATAGAAAAAAGGATTGAAAATGATTATTAAACAGGGATTTAGAAAAAGAGATGGAATAAGGGGTGGGAAAATAAGATTGGAGAAGTGGATGTGAAAAAGGTTTCAAGAAAAGATGTTAGAAAAGGAGGTGGGAAATTGGGGTGTAAAAAGGGATATAGGAAATTATATTATTTAGGAAAATAGGGTTTGGAAACGGAGATTAGAAAAGGGTGTGGGAAAATATGTATACAATTATACATATATGTAATATATGTATCAAAGTTTCAAATCTCTGTCAAGTCATTAAGTACTTTGCAACGTGAGAGATCTTCTGCTTGGATAACCGCCACAATTCCAAAGAGAAACCGCTGTGGTTAAGTCTTTGTTTCATTCCTCTCGGCGAGAAACTGTAGGTCCGCTAATTGGATGGGTAATTTCATCATCACCTCAGACATCCCTTGACCAGTTAAAGTGAATTTACTTTATTATTAAATGTTAAAGGACCTCGAAATCTCGCGAAACCTAACATTAATAATAATTCAAAAGATTAAATTATATTATATATCAATTTCGTTCCTACATTTATTACTTTCTTATTCTTAAATAAAAACCCTTTGACTTTTCTTCCTCCTTAATGACTAATCTGCGTATTTCAGAAGAATATACAAGCTTTTGTCAAGCGATGAAAGAAAATGTAAAGAATGTTCCCGCTCCATAAAGAATTTTAGAAGTTCCCCTGAGCAAGCATAAAACTGGGTTTAAATCCAGGAAAATTCCCTCAAATATAGCTCTCAAGTTAGGAATATGCTAAAGGTTATCGTGTTTTATTTTTTTACTCTCTCTTTAATTTGCATTTTTCACGATGCCAAAAAATGGCATCTCGCAAACACTATGGATCTTAATATCAAGGTTGTTTTACTCACCTATACACACATTTTTCCAAGTATTGTGTTTCTGAACAATATTAAGTTGACTCAAAATTAAAATTCCGTGGAAACTTCTAAGCTTATAAATCTCGCGCGAAAATTGGATGAAAGATATATTGCACCTTTCCATTCATTTTCATATAGTATATACGCTCGACATGTTATTTCACTTTTTTTTCATTTCAACCCCAAACAAAGGCATCGATTATAAAAAAAGGAAAAGTGAAAGGCTTGTGAAGGTGGCGCGAATCCAGAAATGCTTTGAAAATTACGAGAAGCATCGATCTTTTCGTAGAAGCCTTTTTGTTTTGGTTTTCCGGCATTTTCCGGATTCCGATCGTTTGGTTCCGATCGTAAACTCACATTCCAGTCCTTTTGAGTGTGTATGTGTTTTTAACTACATGTGTGGGTCTCTTCTTTTTCTGTGTGTTTGAGTATGTGTTTCATTGATGTATTTTCAAGTGTATGTGAGTATTTCTCGCTCCAACTCGCCATGTGTGCTCAGTAAATAAAATATACCGACGAATAAAAGAGGTGCGAGCGAGCAAAATAGGAACGAATCGCAGAGAGAAAAGAAAAAAATTTTCTTTGATGTTTCACAATAATATTATTCCACTATAAGTACTCGATATGTTTTCATTTTTCCTTCTTGATTTTATACAAAATATAACATTCCAAAAACTGTCGGGTATGTGTCACGTCTATGTGAGAGATTTATATTCGTTTTGATGGAGTCTTTCGGAAATGGTTCAGATTCAATAAATTGAAGTGTTTTATAAAGGAGGAATCGTCTTCTAAGTCATCATATTTCATTCAATTTCCCACCACTTATTTCTCCTCACAAATCGAACATTAATCTAGAACAAATCGACGCGATTATCGATTACCGCAGGCTGACGCACACTTCATTATTCGACGCGGCCGTCGTTGAAAATTTATTCGAGCTCGAAATTGAATTTTATATCCGCGGATAGAGAATAGGAAGGAATCCCATAAGGAATAACACAACCTCAATATCGGCTACTTTCGACCGTTACGGCGTCGTAAATCGTTACTCGCCTTTTCGACGAGGATCAATCCCGCGGGAAGAAGTGGATATAGCACAAGATTGCTTTTGAAGCTCAGAAGCGTGAGGATATTTTATTTAACACACTTTACAAGTCGTTAGAGCCAAGATGGACCAAGAAAAGAAAATATGTCGTTTTACATCTCTCTATATAAATGTCATATTGCTAGGCATTATATATTGAACTCTAAATATTGAACAGAAATTATTAACGTACCCTTTTAAAGGAAGGAAAGTTCGAGAGAAATATGTAAGAAAGGTAAATCTCGCTTTGAATCTTTTACACAATGTAACAATTCTGCAATGTTCGGTTCTCGATTGGACCAATTATTTAAAAAGAAGTTCCGTTGCCTTCAGTTTTTCAAGCATTTTTTCCAGTCTTCTGAGAATATTCCTTTTGACATTCTGTGAACCGTTTCAAATCCTTAGAATTTACATTTACAGTTCCTTTATGCTTTTTACGAAGTCCTTTAAGTAGAATTACAAAAGAAATTTAAAAAATTGAAAGTGGAACTATACGCTTTCGTGAAATTTCTTGAAGAAAATAATCGAGAATGTATTTTAGGCACGCGTGATAACAAGAATCCGAAGAGCCAAAATAAATTTATTTCTCACTTCAGGAAGTTTCTTTTTCTGATGGAGCCGCCCAGCAATAAGACATTTGCGATAGGAATTAACAATTAAAGGATGTCTTGGATGCCGAGTACTCCTTGAATGTTTAATATGTTTTCGCACTTTCTGGCAAATTCGTTCGCTGCTTGTGAACGAAACTTGAAGATCAGACTAATTAGCTCCTTCAATCGTCAAGCTTAAAAAAAAGGGCTTCTCATTCCATTCCATCGAAATTTATGATGGAATTTTCTCGGTTTATTTAGATGTGTTAGTGTTTTTCTAAAACTAAATGTAAAACTGTTCACGTGTTTTTGAGGATTGAAGGTAGAAACTTTTAATAATTTAAGCTATGTTCCAAGCAATTATACTCAAAGGGAATATATGAATTTTCACCGAAAAAAATTTTACTTTTTACGCGAACAAGGGCTATAGTGAAAGCTTCGGATTGAAATTCATTCCGAATCAATCCAAAATTTTCCGACTCATTCCAGAATTTTTATCCGAATTAATCCGAATTTTTCGGAATCATGGGTTTTGGATTAATTTGGAATGAAAAATTCCTTTGGATTAGATCGGAATGAAACTGTTTGGTTCGGATACAAATTCCAGAATGATTCAGATTGATTCGGAATGAATTTCAATCCGAAGCATTTGCTAGGGTTGCCCTCTAGTTACAAAATGATATACCTAATATTTACATAAAAGTGTAATTTTAAAAGCAGTTAATCAATTTCAAATAAATATTTGTTTGGGAACCTGGATAGTTTTATCAAATATATTTTGGAAAATGAAAGATTGTTAAATAATAATCTTTAAATTTTTCAAAAATCTTTATTAAATCTAAAAAACTTCTTAAAATTTTTTTTTTCGTTTTAAAGTAATTTCAATTACCGTTCTTAAAATTTCAATAAAACGTGTACATATTTTAATTTTCAAATATATGTAATTGAAATGTCAAACATGCATTTCTAACAATAATGACAAATTATTTTTAGAAACTGTAATGTGTTAAAATTCAGTGAAATATTCATATTGACGGAATTGCAGATTAGTTTTGTTTTAAGTGGAACAAGTCGACATATGGTCAGCCAACGAGAAATTATTGAAATTAAACTGAAATTGGATGCAAGAAATATGCGCGATTTGAAAATATGAAAGATTGACAAGATTGAAAACTCTTTACAGATTATTATCCATTAATGGGGGGAGGGGTTCAAAATTGTAATAACTAATATTTACGAAAAATAAGAAACGGTCCACTTATACAAGTATAGAAACTCGGTGTCCGCACAAATGGTTCCGCGAAATGTAAACCGAAATCTCGTTAACGGAAAGTCTTCTCGAAAGTAGATCCATACTGTAGTGAAGTTGGCGTTTCTCGGAACGCGGCAATACTAATGTTGAACGTAACTCAAGAAACTCCTGGGCTTTCGGCAAGGAAACTTCTCAATCCAACGGCATCGCGCGGAGAATTCCATTAAGTTATTCCAATATTAGGTAGCAGACCGCGTTCGCTTTTATTAAATCTAGAGGCGCTTTATCCCATACGGTAAAATGGATGTTGGCGGAAGCATACAACCCATTCCTTAGCGCGCAGCTAAAACGAGAAAGAAATAAAAAGAAAACTGCTTATTTCATTACTTGTTACATCTTTCGAATTTTCCAAGTTCTCTCTCTCTCGTAAGGAGCTTCCTTTGTTAAAATTAAACAAGGAAATGTATCTATAGAAGCAAAATGTTTTCATAACAACTTTCGTTAATTAGAAGTTTTGAAATAACGCACCACCTGTGATTTCACTTCTACTTTCCTTTCTGTTTTATGAAATTATTTTGTTCCCAGAAAATAATACGACAGTTGAGAGAGCCTAAAAGCAAAGCAGATTCGAAGTTTCTCGTCGAAGCATAAAGTTGTGCCTTCATAACTTGGAATGTTACATGCAAAGTTTGCCCAAGGCAGTAACGCCTAATTGACATTAGAGATCGTGTTTAAAGTTTAAAGCTGACGTGCCCCGGGAAATGCGTCGACGACGTTCATTCCGTGTTGACATTTCGACCCGGGATTACCAGCATCGGCTTGTGAGCCGATTACGATCGCGTAAATTAATACGCCGATGTAACAGCGAGTATATGAACACATCTACGAGTGCACCTGCAACGAATACTTGCAGAGTGAACTCGGCTATGCAATTACGAATGATGCTTCGCGCTCCGGTATGCGTTATGACACATGGTTCATGTAACCGAGCATGTTGGGCCATGTTATCAAGTGCATATGCGCCAGCTTTTGATGGCAAATAACAGAACCTTGTTATTCAAGGCAGAGAGCAGAATCGAGAACAAAGGGATACAAAAAAAATCAAAATAAGATCCAAAGAAGATAGTACAATTTTTAATGCATATCGTCGTTTTTTTTAAATTTTCCAATCCATCATGATCAAATTAAGGGGGGGAGGTGTTATTTTTATTTCACATTGGTTGAAAACGAAAATCGTGAAATAAAACATTTTTTGTGTTAGATTGTGATGAAGTGGAAACAAGGCTGATGTAAAAAATGTCAATTTGCGTGGAAAGCAGAATTTATGGCATATATAGTGAAGAGAAGGGTACTAAAAATAATTAAAATTGCTTTATGTATTTAAAAAATACAATTCACACCCATTGCCCTTAAGGGTTAAAGTCACCTCATTAAAATGTAATTGCGCCTAGGCGAAATCTCTCCCGTCATCCTTTTTTTTTCCTTCTGCGTGAAAATATTCGATTACAGGGAAGATAGTGTAATATTTTTCCTTGGGAAATTGATTCTTCTTGAGATGTTAGCCGACTAGTGTGTTATTTCTTTGCGCCTTTGCAGATTTTTTGGTGTTGGGGTTTGAGGAATGGGGAATTGGGATTGAAAACCCAAAGATAGCTACTCGAAGAGCAGAGAGGAAAAAAGTGATTCGAGAGAACGAATAATGTTGGAAAAGAATGATAGATCACTATGGAAACGAAAACGTCGAAATAAAATAAGTTAGCCACTCGATATACCAATCTTCTTCTGTAGAATCCGATGATATGTGTGCTGCTTCCCTCTCTGAAAAGCATTATTCACGATTCAGTGATGGAACCACCCCTCTAAAAAGTCTGATTCTTCTATTTCGATAAAAATTATTGCTGCTCTTCTAATATTTAATTCCGCAGAGAGAAATATTTTATGTTCAATTCAACGAGTATCGACTAAATTATTTGAAATTGATAAATTTAAAATTAGATGGAATAAATATATATTCAGCATTAATCATTCACAACAAGAAACTTAATTTTTAATATTCAAAATTAATAACCAAATAAATATCGATGATGTGTATTTTTTCCATTCTTCCAATTCCAAAGAAGAATTTTTCTTAATTTCTTTGAATCTCATTGAATTTTTTTGCATTCCTTTTTCAGTTCCTTTCGACTTTATTGAATTCCTTTGAATTATGTTGAATTTTATTGTATTCGAATTCACGCTCATAATCGAAATGCAAAATGACAAATAGACGGAAACAAAGGAATAAATAATAGAGGGAAGCAGGGCTTTATAGTTCAAATTTTTAAATGTTAAATTGCGATGTGCGCAAAATGTGAAACAATTTTAGAGATAATATTTATTGTAATTCGATGGGAATAAAAAAACCACTATCAATTGTTTTTGAGTGGGGGGGAATGAATATATTCCCCCCCCGTCCAAATTTACGAGGGGGCAGTTGCCCCTCCTGCCCCCCGGTTGCTACTCCACTGGAGGAAAGAAATTTAAGGGTCTGTACACTTCGTAATCTGGCTTTGTGAATTTAGCCCTAAGTACTTTACTAACCAACACGTTGCTGTTGGCCGAACCGGAAGTAATGCTCGTTCGCATTAAACGTCCAAGCTTATCTTCAATGCGCCACGTTTACGATGCAGTCGACAGGAAGTCGACGAACTTTCCCCGACGGAAGCTATCGTCCCCGAGATGGGACGGGCTTCGAATTTCTCACAAATCGCTTTAGTTCGGCAATTCGTTGTGAACTTTGGCTCGCACTAATTTAAGGATAAATTGCCAACCGAACCACTTAAGGAGAAATTACTGTTCCGCGAATTGGATCTTCGATCACGTCTTTTAATTCCTTTCAAACAACGCCTCCAAAAAAATAATACCTTAACAAAAGATGTAAATAAACGATGTAATAAAAGATTCTTCAATATGTCAAATGTTTTATAAATCGTTCAAAAATTCACTGCGGTAAGCTTTCGAAATATTTACTTTCCGACAATATCGACTCTTTGCTGACGAGACAATTTCCATTTTTCATTTTTATTTTCCGCAAAATCAAATCTTAAAAAAAACCGTATATATTTTAGTTCAAAGAGATATCTGCATGAAACACAACCTTTGACAATCTTTTTTCAGACTCCATATACAAATTCCCATGAATGGAAAATATTTGAAATATAAAAAAGAATCATGTATCAAAAGAGTTTTTTTAAAAATTCATTTTATTTAGTTGTGTTATATTAAAGGGAATTAATTCAGTTTTCTTTTTAATTATTTTTCTTTTGATGGAAGGATTTTCATTTGGAAGTATATTGAATTTCGCTCGAAAATATATTTTTTGTTTCGTAAACTTTTTTCTCATCGAAGAAGGTATTGTGCAGCACTGTTATGCTCTCTAAATTGACATTTTATCATTTATTTTTCTTGTCAAGCAATTCGTCTAGTACTCATTTATTTTTAATTTGGTTTCATTAAATTACCACACCTCGAGGAAATCTGCTTTCTGATTTACAGAATTATTAACCAAACTGGCAATATTTTTTTATTTACTTTACGAAATTAGAATATCAAGTGAAAAATATAATTAAAGCAAATATTTGTTATTATTTCTATTTAATTAATAGGATTAATATTATATTAATATATAATTGGAACTAATATATAATATTAGTTCTAAAAAATGAACTAACAGAAAGCTCAAGAACAAACTAATAAGAAAAGACAGAAATTAAACAAAGTACGAAAGAAAAGACGAACAAAAAAATACTAGATTGCTTCTAGGAGTTCCGTGCTGTTCATGCGTTTCTGGGTTGAAGGGGTTGGGGGTAAAGACGTTGGGAATGAAAGTCTGAGAAACTGAATGCACCCCTCCCGAGTAGAAGTTGCGTCGCATTTTTGTTTATTTGATCCTTCTTTGCTTTTTTCTTATTTATTATATTTCTCCTTTTCTTCTTTCCATCCTTTTTCGCATTCCATTTTCTCCTATCATACAAAAGAATTTCACACGAAAATTCACCAAACCGTTAAAGCAAAATGCCTTGAAACATGTTTTTATTAATTTTTCGAAAATCTTATACAATATTAATTTACAGATGGACTCTAATTACATTTTCATTGTAGATGCTGCATAGGCAAGATGTATGTACCTTTCATGAAAGCTACTATACATGTACATATGATAATTTAATAATGCATCTGTCTATGTATATTTGTGCATGTTTATGTATAGTGGGCACTATAGCGATGGCAAATGCGAGGAGCTTGTAGCTTCTAGAGTCACGGGACAGAAATTGCGGTTAAGTATTTGTATGTTTACGTTAGTGTACATGCATACATACACACACACATATATATATATATATATATGTATATATATGTATATATAAGTTTGTGTCTATTTGTGTGAGTTGGTCTGCATATTTGTGTCGAAAAGGAAATTACTTGGTCGCAGTACTCGAGACGCATAATACTTGAGAGAGAATCACCGGCACGAAACGCCAATGTGCACTATGACTAATGTTAATTGCAAAATAGTAGCCTAAAATGGTAATTTTAAATTCAATGTAGATGGTTCTGAAAGCTGGGATATTTTTTCAGAGCAATATTACTCCCAACTTTATTTCCCTCCTCATTAAACACGGAATTTGAGCAGAAAGAAATAAAAGTCATATTATTTCCTTCCGCCTGAAAGGAAAATAATATCGGGTTTCAGATTAGTGTATAAAATTGATTACGTAGAGGCTCGTCGGTTCTTATAGAGTTCCGTCTATTTGCATTATGTGTAAGCTGAGTAGGTGTCGATTTACTTTGCTCAGGATATTTCTTCGGTTGGAAAAACCTCTTTTCCACGTCTTAGCATGGTTTGTCGAAGAAGGTACGTCGTTTGATACCAACAAATATTGGATTAAGCTCCCTTGGCAACGAGGCTACGTGCCAGGTTCGACGAGCCACCCAACCAACCACTTTCAGCCACTCTCCAGAAGGTTATAGGTAATTTAAGTAAAACAATTTAAAATACATTAAAATCGTAACGAAATGTGTCCGTTTACACTTTTTTGATTCAAAAATTGTTGAGGCTACGAGAAATATGTTTACGAAAGATATAAAAAAATCGTTATGTGTTTATGATATCTTCAGTATGATATATGTATACTCTCATTGGTAGAAGAAATATTACGCTATAAATGCTCAATGGACGATTTCTTTCCCTTTTTCCTGAAAGATTTCGCTGTAAAACATCATATTTCACATTGTCACGAACCAGTAATAAATCTTTAGCTTATAAACCAAAGAGACCTTAAGGACTTCCAGGTAGAGTTAGGTGACGGATTCTCTGCTACAAAACTTGATTCTAAAGTGCAGCAAATTACCCAGAAGACCTTAACATGAGAATTCGAAACTCTGGTATCAAAAATACTTAAAAGACTCTTATATCCTTCATCTTATTCAAATATATAGAAAGCAAAGAAATTCGAGAATTTATGAACCAAGTGGAGCAGAAATATAAGTCGCAATTTTTTTTTCAGTGAACGGATGCTTAATGCGTCGTGTCGCGAGCTTTCAATTCGCATTTCTCGTTGAGCTTCCAATTCCTCCGTGGAAACATGGGACGATTCCATTTGTCGAAGCGGATAATAGGTTTCTGGTGACCTAATAACACATCCTCGAGTTTCAACGAAGTACCTATCACTCTCTTTGTTCCATTCCACCTTCTCTCACTAATAATTTCCGGTTTCCAGCGAGTGATCTCATTCCAGAAATGGTGTCTTGTTCGTACTTTTATGTAGAGGGATGCTTTTTCGATAAGGAATCAAAGGCTTCCTTTTTCCGCAATTAGTTGCGTTCGAAAAAATCTTGTAAGATCATGATAGAATTTGTAATACTATATGTCAATCCAAAATTTAATAAAAATGATATTTTACTTTGTAATTTTTGCTTTGTCTTAATAATAAAGGGTTCGTGATATGTTATCACATTCTCATCTAATGTATACGGCGACAGCGAAATGCACGTGAAAATGGTTCGAGGAATAAAGAAAGAATCGTAAAGAAGGCGAAGTTTTGTTATCAGGACACAGTTCGTAAGACGCGAAGACCGGAAATGAAAGCGGTATAACTCAAGAATCTTTATGCTCGCTTGCCATAACATTCTTATGCCTCTATCGACTCCCGTATAGAGTCGCATATAAAACCTTAATAGTATAGCCCTTATCTAGAGATTGGTAAATAAAATATCGAACGAAAAACGAGCTTCGTTCTTCATAGAGTAAAAGGAAATCCTGCACAATCACGTAACTTATATAGGTATAGCCATTTGCACAAAGTCTCATTTTTTAAAAAAATATTTTCTTTATCGTAAAAAGTAAAGAAGAAAGACGTACAAAAAAAGAGTAACAAATTGTGCACACGTGATGCAAGTAGAACAAATTATATGAGCATTATATTCACTACTTCTTTTTACTGATACTTTTCTCGTCCCAAAACTTACAGTTTTATTTAAACTTACGTTTTTTTTTCTCTTTTTTTATTTTCCGTTTTAGAGACGGGTTAATTCGTTTAAAACTCTCTCCAATATATGTTTCTCATATTTTAATTTTGAATTTGGATTAAAAATGGATTTATTGAAATACCAATGTTTCAATTTCCATAACAAACAGCTTGAAAATGTACAGGGGCGGATCCAGGAGGGGTTTAGGGGTTTCTACCCCCCCCCCGAAACTTCAAAAATTGTATATCCGACATAATAAAAATAATAATAATAATAATAATAATAATAATAATAAAAATAAAACTCATAAAAATAATATATGTTTTCCACGCATATTTTTACCCCCCCCCCCCGAAATATTTTTCTGGATCACCCCAGGAAATGTATAACGATACTTATCGAAATTGAAACATCAATTTCCACAACTTGGACTTTTATACGAGTGGATTATTATTCATGATTTCCGGAGTCGATTTGGTTGGAATAATGACCATCGAAGCTGTTTTAAGTTTCTGATAAACACGGAAATTGGAGCTATTAAATATAAGTATATGAATTTGAAATTCATTTCCAAAATCAAACTTGACCTCTCAAGAACTTCTCCTCAAAATCAATGACGTTATTAAAAATTTGTAACAAAGAAAATATTTCAGTTGTATTCTTAATTTTATTTTAAGATTATAAATTTCACCTAAGTAAAATTAATTTTCGGCCAAAACATTAACAAAATATGTTTCAGAATTTACTTTTTCTCAACTCAGTTTCTAGTTTCCCACTCTGCGAATCATTTCATTCCTAATGAATGTTTGCAGAGTAAAAAAGAAAGACGTACAAAAAAAGAGTAACAAATTGTGCACACGTGATGCAAGTAGAACAAATTATATGAGCATTAGCCGAGAAAGTATGAGAAACAAAAACATTCATTTCTCCTCAACTGTTGTGCGCACGTGGCAAAGAATTTGATTACATTAAAAAAAAGAGGAAATTAAATCGAGGGAAAATCCTTTATTGAATAATAAAAGAATATAACGTTAATTCTCGTAAATTCAAAAACATTTAATATTTAATTGTTGAAATAATTGCCGACATTTCCACCATACTGAAAGTTACATTTTTTTGCTTATATTTTGCTTCATTCTTTAACAACAGACGGTACTCTGAAATAAACTTGATCTCTCTTTATTAAATTTCCTCGCAGCCCAGAAGTGACATCGTTACTTATCACCTAAAAATAAAGTAAGAATATCAAGAAAGCAAGTGAGCTTTTTTGAAATTTTATTATCTTTATAATAATATTATTATATTAGAGAGTATTAAAATTTATCATTAATCGTATATTAACTGACACTTTTTCTTTCTCACGAAGCTTTGTAATCATAACAATTTCAAATATTATTAAACTGATTTAAATAAACGTTTCTCAGTTGATACATGTCAATTAATCAAATCAACAATTCCAAGCAATACAATTTTCCGGATGTGTGTACAGATGAGTTTATTTGCACCACTAATATCTTAAAATTTGCACAAGGATTTTTCAAAATATTAAATTTTATCATTTTTATATACTTTTATAATTTTCAAAAAATTTTTATTAGAGCTGTAATTCTTAAAATTATGAGCACCGCGCAACTATAAATACAACCAAAGAAACATATTCGAATTCACAGTCAGCTTATTTCTGTGAATACATTCCTGGTCGGAAATTTCATGATATGGCCACTAATCTATCGATTAGTTGCTTGTTAATAGAGGCAAAAGGAAAACGTGATAAATGCATGCGATTCGAGACTACTTAGAGAAACATGAATGAGCTACTTGCAAATTAGACTTAACTTATGGTTTGTTAGATTCTCGAGTCCATTTCATGATTGGTGTTTGATGTTCCGTACCAAGAAGGAGAAATTTCAGGAAATTCATTTCGAGCGAAATTTAGTGCCTTTTAACACGCAAGTGGAACGGACTTGTCAAATAAATTCCACCGAATGTGTAAATGAAATTACGAAAATAACTATTTCAATTAATTCAAGCTTTTATAAATAAATCAGGGTTTATTTACTGTGTAAATGGGAATGTTACCTAATTCTAGAGATCTAAAGTGAGATATAAACCATTCTGTGGTGTTTAAAGAGAAACTGGACTCTGCTCTGAAAAAGAAATCGAACGTCCGAACGTTTTTTAAATGTCACTTACATTATACCGTAATTTTCACCAGGACCGTGCGCAGGAATTCATATTGGGGGGAGTCGAAATATTTTTGTGATTAATCCATATATTACAATTAAAAAATTTCCTTCAAACGATCATCTTTGATGTAAAATAAAATCTTATTTTTTATTTTAATTTGTCTATAGGGGGGGTTAAAATCCACCCCCCTTGCGCACGACCCTGCCAACACGCCCTTCATGTGACAATGATATACGGCTAACAAATTTCAACCCCCCTTTACGTGACAATAATATACGGCTAACAAATTCCAACACCCCTTTTACGTGACAATAATATAAGTCTAATAAATTTAAAACATCCCCTTTACGTGAGAATAATATACTGCTAACAATTTCCAACACTCCCTTTACATGTCAATAATATACGTCTAATAAATTTAAAACATCCCCTTTACGTGAGAATAATATACTGCTAACAATTTCCAACACCCCCTTTACGTGACAATGATATACGGTTAAAAAATTCCAACACCCCCTTTACGTGACAACAATATACGGCTAACAAATTTCGACACCCCCTTTACGTGACAATAACATACAGCTAACAAATTTAAAACACCCCGTTTACGTGACAATAATATAAGTCTAATAAATTTAAAACATCCCCTTTACGTGAGAATAATATACGGCTAAAAAATTCCAACACCCCCTTTACGTGACAACAATATATGGCTAACAAATTTCTACACCCCCTTTACGTGACAATAACACACGGCTAACAAATTCCAACACCACCTTTACGTAACAATAATATATGGCTAACAAATTTAAAATTTCAACATCGTGTTGAAATTTGTTAACCGCATGTTATTGTCACGTAAAGGGGGTGTTGTAATTTGTTAGCCGTATAACATTGTCACGTAAAGGGGGTGTTGGAATTTGTTAACCGTATGTTATTGTCACGTAAAT
>CAJFCO010000106.1:486090-504199 GCA_904066015.1 Synergus gifuensis | reverse complement strand
GGGGTGTTGGAATTTGTTAGCAGTATATTATTCTCACGTAGAGGGGATGTTTTAAATTTGTTAGACGTATATTATTGTCACGTAAAGGGGGTGTTGGAATTTGTTAGCAGTATATTATTCTCACGTAGAGGGGATGTTTTAAATTTGTTAGACGTATATTATTGTCACGTAAAGGGGGTGTTGAAATTTATTACCCACATATTATTATCACGTAAAGGGGGTGTAGAAATTTGTTAGCCGTATATTATTGTAACGTGAATTATTTGTTAGCCGTATGCAGGGCCGTGCGCAGGAATTCAGGTTGGGGGGGTCGAAATATTTTTATGATTAATTCATATGTTACAATAAAAAAATTTCCTTCAAGCAATCGTCTTTATCGTAAAATAAAATCTTTTTTTTTTTTTATTTTGTCTATGGGGGGGTTTAACCCCCCCCCTCGCGCACGGCTCTGATTTTCACAGTTTCTAGACACTAATCCACACTTTTAATTGACTTCCCCTTTTTTCTATCAATAATCCCTCTGCGATGGAAGCTGGAAGCTGGAAGCTGAAAATCGGGCTTAACAATTGCTTCGAGATTCACGAGTGCGTTTCCGACGATTCTATTGTACTACCTAAATGGACACCAATCAAAAAGACTGGGCCATTCGACTAAAATCGAGTCATTTATATACTCAAGTCTAGGTTTTCATTGAAACGAAGCGAAAATAACATGATAGGATTGATTGTTACATAGTTTTTTTTTGTATTAATGGAATTAATGACTTTGAGTTTTACTCTGACATAAAAACGTTGCAAATTCTACCTTATTTTAAATTCACTGTCTGACTAGACGCTGATATTTTCACTTGAATTATATTCGAACGGCGAATCAACGGAAACGGTTAATTAAATATATGGTGATCGATTATATTGAATGCAAAAATAATATTGTAATTATATTGTGAATAATGTTTAAAAAGTCTGGAAAAAAATTAATTTTGGTAAAATTAATAAGGTGGAAGTACAAAATATTTCTCATCCCTGCTAAAAATGTCGGAAAGAAAACATATAGAAATCGAATATAGATAATAATGATACACTTGCATGTTGTGAATTAATAAACGAAGGTATAATTAATAGAAATTTAAATGAATTTCAGGAGAGAAAATTTCTCCGAGAAAAAAATTTCATAAATAATGGTATTATAACTAATTACGAAAGAGATTTTCAGATTACTAAATTATCGACTATTTATAATAATATCTGTTGAATTCAAAGTTAATATTTTAATTTTTCAAGGATGAGGATCGAATGAAGGGTTTCATATATACCATCTATTCATTTAGCAGAATTTGCGATCAATCAAATGTTATAATCCAGCGATGCTCGTATTTTTAATTAAAAATCATGAATTCGGTTTACGTATCACACAATTTTCAGATATGTAACCTTTTCCCACCACTTTTTCAAGCTCCTTTTCCAATCTATAATTGATTAAATAATTAGAAATATGACGAGAAATAGTTTTATTCACAAGTAAGCTTTAAATAAAAATTAAACTTTTTCTAAACAGCGTTAAGTTTTCTTAAAATATAATATTACGTAACAATTTCGATTGACTCTCCTTGTATAACAAAACGTAAAATTTTCCTTCCCTCCTAAAAGCTATTACGTAATTGCGTAATTACGTAATACCAAAAGAGAAGAAAAAAAATGTAAAAAAAAGTAAATTATAAAAAATGTTCATTTACTGACAAATAAAGTAAAACGATAGAATTACAATGTCATAAATTTTATTGTCATCAATTGAATTACAACGTTATAAATAAATAAGTCAAAGATTTAAGTGTCTTTCTTTATCATAACAAAATATATAGTTTAATGATATCAAATCTTTCCGAAGGCATCCCACATAGTGAGAGAGTGAGGGGGGAGGGGATATGAGAGCCACGTTTATTCACTTTTCCCGGCCTTTGAATATGGAATGTTGATTCGAACTACTAAACCTCTGTTATTTCCCTTTCCGCTGAAAATACCTGACGCGTGAGAGATCGTTCACTGCTATCACTTGTCGGATGCTGGGTGCAGCATTTATATAGGATCTGATCCTATGACTGACGGTAACTGACCGTGCACGTGTTCGAGTACGTTTACAAGGTTCGTGATCTGTATATCAACCATATTGCATCCAAACTTCCCCTTTACCACTGAGCTAAACCCATTCCTCCCCTTATTCACGTATCTTAGAACGTTGGAGGAAAAAGAAGACTTATTGAACCGAATATTGGCCACAATGCATCGACACAGTTTTCCGATATAATATTACACTTTTTTCAATAAAATTTATATATTCCTGTTATTAAAACTAAAGTTTCTAGAGCCAGTCACTGTTTAGTTTATACTTGGGTTTTTATATAGCATAGAAGCGACGAAGAATAATTTGAATAAAAAGGATTTTATAATAATTATAATAATTAATTTATAAAAATAAATTAATATAATATATATATATAATATATATAATAATAATTTAATAATAATTTTATATTTAACTCTCGGTTTCTCGAGAGTTCTTTTTTCTGATTTTCGAGAAAAAGTTTTCAATGAGGTGTGCGGGAAAAAGTTATCACTGTAGAACGAAGGTGGAAAAAAAGAAAGAGAACTTAAGAGACGAGGGTGGGATGTAATCTTATTTGAATGGGAAAAATGATTTTACTTCTCTCTAAATCTGAATTAGTGAAAAGTTGAAAACTGCGAATTGAAATAGTGAAATACAACTAATAATTAGTAAAAATTTTCACTAAAATAAATTAGTGACCTACTTTTCAATAATTCAGATTTAGAGAGTTGATCGCAATCTGATTGAATAAATGGAAGGATTTTAGTGGTAGAGAATTTTTTGGATGGTTCTCATTTTATTGACGACTGCAGGATATTGAAATTTATTTCTTTATCATAAAATGTATTAAAATGAATTTTTTTCGATTTTTGTTACAGATCGCAGCAAAAGTGTGACGAGGCTTCTCCAAGAGGACTCAGTGAGTGAAAATATAAACAACAATTTGCAACTATCAATACTTTTTCAAATCAATTAGAAATAACGATAGAAATATAAATATTTTATGTATAAACATTTTTTTCAAGTTAGAATTTTTACAGATTGATGATTCGTCTGAGGAAGATAAGAGTGAAGAAGACCTCGATGAAAATGAAGCTAGTAAAAGAGAAGAGAATGAAGAGAAAGGTTCTGCAGAGGTCAGTTATTTTATTTAAGAAACTACTTTTTAATCAATTAATAATGCCTTAAAAAACTTCATAAAGCTATACATTTTGAGAAATTGTAAAATAAACTGAAAATTCATTGACATAGGACGAGTACGAAGATGAACTGAAAGCTGTGGCTGAGTCCCATGAAGCAATGTCTCACGACGATACAAAAAAATCCAATACATCTTTTTATGATAGCAAAAGCTCCGACGAGCAGTTGATCACCGCGAAGAATTTCGATTCCAGAGAAAAGAGCGTCGAGGAAAGCTCAGATGAAAACGAGAGCTCGAACGAAGCTGATATTGACGACGATATCAAGAAAGAGAAAAAGGACAAAGAGGTGAACGAAAACAGTACGCTGGCTTTGGAAAAATATAAAACGAATCAACAAGTTTACAATTTTCTAGATTCAATTTAAATAAAATTATCTCAGGGTAGATATTTTTATTTATAATAATTAAAATAAGTTAATTTATTTTTAAAAAATAGGTAACGGAGCTTTTAGAGAAGAAAAAAAAGCGTCTACCAACAGTAAAGAAGGAATTGAGAACTCAGAAAGAGATCCAGGCGGCCAATGAAACGGTGGGTTGTATACAAATATAGAAAAAAAATATATATATGTGTGTATATAAATAATTTTACATATTTTTCTTTATATCTTCTTTATATCTTCAATTTTTTCCCAAAAATCTTGGGACAGTGTCGACCCTGATTTAATTGGAAGCCATCTAAATAATTTTTTATCTCCTTGTCGAGCTAGATATATATTTTCGTCGGTTTCGCAAGCCGAAAAAAATTGAAAAGAAGCGAGAAACGGGTTCTCATTTCCGCGCCTCGTTACACCGTAAAAATGCAACACACAGAAAATGCAATTTCTCGACTAATTGGAGGTTCTAGACGAGAGCCAGATGATACATTTCTTTCCTGCAAGTGAATCACTCCGAACACAATTAATTAATTTTCATTAAATTTAGTTCTAGGACAAAAGAATTCTTATCTCATTTTTTATGAAACTGAAAACTAGATTTATTATTGTATTTTCTTATTCTACTTCCAATATCTCTCACATCAGATTCTCATCTCTTTAAAAAATATGTTTAACTATAGAAAAAGAAATTTTGAACCGTTTTATAAGTCTCCAATTTATAGTTTTTAGCACAAAATATATTTAAATAAATTTTTCGGTAGTTTGCTCCTATTTGTTAGACAAATCGATAAAGTGAAACTAGGGGTTGTAATAAATCTTAAGGGTGTAACGATCGCAGGGAGAGAAAGGCAAAGCGATTGAAATGTTCAGCGTCCCTAATCGTTCAGGTTATCGCTCGATTTACCGGCATTTAATCACCAGGTTGTTAAACGTCGGAAGTCCAAGAAGTCAGCACTTATTTCACGAAAATCCCTAAAAAATATTCTTCAGAATAGAATCAAAAGGATTCAGACAATACATTTATATTTTTTCCTTTAACTTTAAAACTATGACATTCAATTTATAAATACGTTTTAATAGAAAACAACTTTTTAGTTGGAAGAGGAAATGCTGACTGAAAGCGTACTGAAGTTGCTCGTGAAATTGGCAGAAGATCCTAAACGATGGGAAAGGGTTCATCAATTTCTGAGTAAGTGCCAACTCTGAAATTCTTTTCAGAACTAGAGAGGTTGTTTTCTCATAATATTGACTTATCATGCAAAATAAGTTATCATAAAAATGAACCTTGCGATAGGAAGTTACTTCAACTCTATATCTAAAATGATGCAAATAAGCTCTTTGACAAAACTGCATGAAATTCAATGCATGCTTATATTGAAAACTTAAATTATAAATGAACATTAATGGGCAGTCTAATTGCAGTTTCAATATCCAATTAAAGCACTCTCTCATAATTAATATACAGCCATATTAAAATTAATACACTTTATATTAATATTAATATAAGATATATTAATATTAATATACCCTATATTAATTTTAATATGGTTTTATATTAATTCTAAAACATATGGTAATATATTAAATTTAATATACGGTATATGCAAATGACTTTACAAAATGTATATTAAAAGTATATTAATTTTGGAAATATTTCTAGAATCTAGATTCTGAATTTCTCATTTTCAGAGTTTCAAGGAACTAATGTAAGAGAAAGTGCAATATAATATCAATTTCTAAGAAACTCAACAATCCTTCAATTAAAAACTAATTTAAAGGAAGTGCAACAAAGAGAAAGGACTTGAGAATTCTATGAATTCGCTCCTCTAATTAACACAATCTTTTATTCCTCTATATTTTAAATTAATACTTCTTCTTAACTCGCATCTTAATTAATTTCCTTTTCTCAAGTAATTCCAAATAATATTTTGAAAATAAATATTATTATCATTACTTTCGCCCGAATTTTGTTCTAAATGTAAATCAGGGTGGCCACATGTCAGGGAAGTCAGAGAAAAAAAATTTTCAGGGAATTAAATTAGGGAAATGTCATTAAAATTCGAATAGCTGTTACAGAAAATAGAAATTGACAACTACGTTATTTTTGTCGTATTAAATATAGCTTTTGTAGTTTATTTAACATATTTTAGAAGCTTTCCAAGGATTTCAAAGGATTATAAAGAATTTTCAGGCATCTGCAAGATTCTTTGGATATTTCTAATAATTTCAAGAGATTTTTATTAATTTTAAGGAATTTTAAGAGGTTTCTAGGAATTTAAAGGGATTACAAGAAGTTTTTATGATATTTAAAAGATTTCGTGGAATGTTAAATGATTTCACAAAATTTTTATGATTTTTAAAAGTTTCTGTGGAATTTTAAGGAATTTCAAGAGGTTTTCATATATTTTAAGAGAGTTTTACGTATTTTGAGGGATTTAAAAATTTTTCATGGACTTGTAAGGATTATCAAGATACTCGTAAGAATTTTAAGAAATTTTAATATTTTGAAAATGATTTCAAGAAATTTTAAAGGATTTCATCGAATTTCAAGGGATTTTATGGGATTATATATATTCGAGTGGAATTTTACGGAATTTAAAAATCTTTCTAAGAATTTCAAAACATTTCACCCATTTTTAAGGGATTTCAATAGTTTTTCAATAATTTTAAGAAATTTTGACGCATTTTGAGGGATTTAAAGTTTCTCGTGAAATTTTAAAATGTTTCAAAATATTTTTAAAAGATTTTGTTGAATTTTGACAGATAACATGAAATTTTAAAAGATTTTAAGAAATTTTAAAAGAATTAATGAAACTTTAAGGGACTGCATGGAATATTACCAAATTTAAAGGGGTTTCGTGAAATTTTAAGATGTTACTAGGAATTTCAAGAAATTTCAAAGAATTTTAAGAGTTTTCAAAGGCTGTCGTGAATTTTAAAGATTTTAACGAATTTTAAATGATTAAAACTGATTTTAAATTTGTTCTGAGATTTTTATATTTTTAAAAGATTCATTAGAATTTTAGATGTTTTAAAAAGATTTCATTGAGTTTCAAGAAATTTAAAGTGATATGCGAAATAATTTTTGAAAACATTAGCATTACTATTGAAAATTTATTCTAATTTTTAATACATTTTTGTCAGGGAGATTTGTCTGAAAGTCGCAGAAAAGTCGCGGAAAAGTCAGGAAAATGTCAGGGAAATTGAAAAATTGAATCTTGTGGCTTCCCTGAAAAGAAAACAACTTGAAAAGCTCTCTTGCTAATACCAAGAAGAAATTCTCGGTTTATTATTAAGTTTCATGAAAATGTTGGCAGTCTCCGGAGGTCATCCGTTCTGCGTAGATATTACACACTATATATTCATTCGACGGTAAAATCCAGTAGCCCGGAATGCCCCGTTTGCGGAACTGATTTCAGGTCTATTGCGTCTACAATGGCACCTTAATAGTGCGCCAGTTGGAATGCTTGATTAATGAATCCAGTAAAGTTCATCGTCGCTTGCTTTATGGTAGGAATCGACGTAGAGTTTAGTCAAAATTCACTCCTCGGTTGGCATGAAAATCCGGGAATGCGGGTTTCACGAATCGAGTCGTTAATGCGGCTACGCGATAACGAGCTGGCCAAACTTGGTCGATGAATAAAGTTTCCCCGTTAGTAGCAAACCTGTAGTATCAAACTTATAGTAGCAAAAGCGCCACTCAGAATCCTCAAAAACTCATTTGAATCGAAAGCTAAAATACATTTCGTATTTCTAGTGGACGTCAAGGGTGATTTGCAATGTTCCCATCAAGCTCTGCAGACTCGGAAGCGAAATCTGCTTCCGACATCATTTTACTATCTGACGTCCACTACCCCGACAGTGGATGATCCACTGCGAACGTTTAAGAAACCAAAGAAGAAAAAAAAGAAGAAGAAGCAGCACCAAAAAGTTACAACAACATCAATGTCCCTGACGACTCCTTTAACGACTGAGTCCTCTTGGTTCACAACTCCAGTTACATGGCGACTCGTTGCTGAAAAATTGTTCAGAAATAGAGAAGAACCGAGGGAGGAAAATCAAACAAATTTGGCTAAGGTGAGGTACTCGATTATGTCGAAACCTCGTAGCCCACTTCCTGGCCATCAGCTTATAGATGAAAAGCAGAAGGAGAGTTTGAAGACTCTTAATAATCAGAGGGAGGCTTTGATGTTGAAGAGTGCGAGGGAATACGCCCAGCCTCGACTTCTTCACTTTGGGAAAGTTAATACTCATCAGGTGCCATTGGGACATCGAGAGGTGCCTTCGGTCTTTGATGATGGTGAGGAAATTATATTTAAGGTTCTTTGCATACAACCACAAGTCATCAATAAAATTATTATCTATGATAATGAATTATTTATAATAATGATTTATTTTCTGAACAGATCCAATGAGAATCAGAGACTACGACCCCCCAGAACTTGATCACTATCCGCATTCAAGATTCCTCCAATACAATCCCATTGGAAGAGATTTTCCTCGAGAGAGGTTCCAGAATGACTACCAGGATGATTTCGAACTTCAGTCTGGTGGGTTCGCAAGGAATCAGGAATACAGACCTTCGGGAAGGGAATTCGCAGCAAGCGAGACCTGGCAAGACTCCCAGTTTGATTATGAGAGACCCTGGAATCTGGAGGATAAAATACAGCCTATGTCACCCAGTAAATGGTCTTGGAGACAGTCTACTAGTGATCTTAAACCCTGGTTGCCCTGGAGGAAACCTTGGAAAGGAGACTACTGGTCGAGGCTGGAGAGCAATGATAATGAGGAAGGTCCACTGGAGAAGACTTGGCAGATGCATCAACGACATCAACAGCAGCCTTGGAAATTGGAGGCCAGCAGCTCTTGGTCTGGGGATAAATCTCTTCAGGTTAGTTCAAACTGATCAACTAGTTCTCTTCTCTTATCTTATCTTATCAATGAGATCTTATCAACTAAGTCTAATACTAACTCCTATTTCAGATACCACCTTGGCAAGAAACAGCTAGCCAGAATCGTCACCAGGACCAAAACCTCTCCTGGGACAAGAACAAGAACCGATCAGAGCTAAAACTAGACCCCATGAAGCAGGATTCTAAAGACAAGAATGTCGTTTCAAAGATTACCATGAAGTCCTGGAACAGTCTCACGTCTGATCCTGCAACCTGGCCGTTTAAACTTTCAGCAGCAAAACCCTGGCCCAAGGACCAAAATGGAAAATCTTACAATCCTAACGCGGATCTTGTCAGAAAGCTAGGCCTTGACAAGCAAAACAGACTTCTCGAAAAGAGTCCTCCCAAGGATTTTAAACCATTAGATATAAAGTATAAGGAAAGAGCGCTAGGGAAGAATTCGAAGCTGAAGGGTCGAAACGAAGTAGAGAAAAATACTGTCTGGCCTGTGAAGGTCTCAGGGGTTGATGACTGGACGAGCAAGGCTAGAAGTTCAGACAACCTCTCTGCTGATGACGACTCTAGATCTTGGACTGAGAATTTGAATCTTCGTGGGAAAGCTTGGCCTGGGTAAGTTTAAAATCTGAAGATATTCTCAAGGTGTGATTATGATCTTCAATTTCGAATCTTTTTGAAACATATCATCATTATTTCAGAATTGGGAAAAATGTTTCTCCAAAAATAAAATCAGTTGAAGGTTGGATGATGCCGGGAGACCAATCAACATGGAGGCCTTACGATGTGAAGCACAGGGAGTCCTATGATCAAGATCCTAGAAACCATCCGTGGCCAGGAAGGAGTAATAACGAGAGGATGTGGAACTCGAAATCAGATGGAGCTTCCTGGCCCCAGAAGATGAACGATGACTGGAATGAGGGCTTTGGAAAACAGTCCGGAACTTCCAGTAATTGGCCTTCCAAGTGGAAACAGTTTGCTTATCACAGGTGAAATTGATTTTCTGAATTGGACTTTATTTTCTAAAAGAAAATAAATTAAACATTAATAGCAAATCTTCTATTCTAGAGTGACGGCAATGCCAATCACAAAATCAGGAACGCCACTGGAGGGTTCAGCAAAACCTAAAAATGCCTTCATCGCTGTCTCTGCAGTTTCTTCTCCAAGATATAATAACAACGAGTGGAAAAAAAATGATATTGAAGAGACCCCGATTGGGCAAAATAGCTTTAGGTGAAATTTATTGATTCAGCTTATAAGCTGCTGGTTAGGAAATCTATTTTTAAAAAGGTTATTCTTCATTTTTTAAGAGATAATCCTCTTTGCTTTCAAAGAGCTTTGTTTCAAAGAGGATTAGATGAAGTTGATGCGGGCAAATTTTAGACTCGCGCCGTGAATTATTTGCAGTATGTTTAATCCTTCATATATCAGTCCTTTGAATTTGGTTTCATCCGCTTTACTATCCTTTGAACTTCTTTATCAGAAAACTAAGTTTACTAACTATATAGAAACTCGAGGTAGGGAATAAACTTTTTCGAGTCAAAGCGAAAGTTTGAGTGGAATTTGATTCAGTTTATCCAGAAGTTTTGGCTTTTATGATGAGTGCTTTAATTTTATTCCGTTATTTCAATAATCTGAAAATTTTTCGTTATTATGTTACACGTTTTAAAAGAAATAGATATTTATCATTATAATTTTTTGATAGATCTGTCGATTCTGATCACCCAGCGAGTCAACTTCGTTCGAGTAATGAATCGCCGATTTATTCCTGGAAAAAGGATGGAAAATCATCCAATAAGACCCGAAGTTTCGAAATTATGCCCTCTGATCCTCTGGAAGACCAATTGGAAGACCTGAGACTGAACACATCATTACAAGATGAGAGTAAGAGCAAAGTAGGTCAAATTTATTTAAAAATTTTGTATTCTCAATGAGAAGCTAATGAACAAAAGAAAAGATGCATATTCAAATATTATTTCTAACTTTAAGGTAAATAATTTCCTTTTTCACGAATGGCGAATCGAAAGGTTGAAAATAGAAACCACGAGTTGACGAAACTTGGAAGATTTAAAGTACCACTTTTTGTCGAAGTGAGAACGAAGTATATTCAGAAAGTAACTGTGAAAGATTCTTTCCTATTTCCCTGCAAACAAACTCCTCTTTAGTTATCCAGAAAAGTTTTCGAGAAGTACTTTGCTATATTGTAAATAAAAGTTCGCTCGAGACGCTCTCCTAACCATCCAAGAACAGAAAAATTCACACAATGAAAAAGCAGTTTGAAAGTTTTAATTTTATTGCATTCAAAAGATCACTTCAGAGATACTTATAATACTCAAATAAATGTGAAAAAAACTTATATTATAAGAAAGTTTTAATCTCGAACCAATAATTCAGAATCTTAATCTCAATAAACCATTTATCCAACAAATAGTCGTATCAAATCTATCATTTCTGATCAATCATATTTAAAATCTTTCGAAATTTTGAAATTTCCTGAAAGCTTTGAAAATTCTGAAATCTGATTTACACTCTAAACTCGAATCTTGATGATTAATTGTTTAGGCAATTAATTTAAGATTAAATATTCTGGATGATTGCTGTAATTATTTAATTACATTAATATTAATTATTTATTTCTTATTATAATCAAACTAATTATAAATTAGTTTGAGATGAAAAATGTTTGATTGTTTTGGTATAAAAAAATCCTAGATGATTATTTGCGGATGATTTTGAAAAATATAAATAATGTAATACTTCTTTTGTACTACAAGAAAATACTGTTTGGCCTTCCTCTAAGATAGGGTCTTTGAAAATTGAAGATCTAAAATGTTTTTTTATGGGACCAATAAAATCTTACCTAATTAGTCTACTTTGAAAGGCTCTTAAAAAAGCTTTCAGACTTCTTGGGTTGAGCGAACGTGCAGCAATTCTAGATATCCACTGTCGTTGACGAGAACGTGTCCTGACTTTAGGAAAAAGTTGGCTTCAAAGCAGAAAGTGGGAAATAGATGGACCTTCTTACTTGTCCTTACGTGATCCTTGGCTTGATTACAAAACTTCTGTTCCAAAAGTGCTCATTCACAGAATTTATATTCGAATTGAACCTTTATTTTAATTAGACCCTCCTAAATTAAAAAAAAAAGCTATAAATAATGACCAATAATGTTCCTCGTATTTTCTCGGATCTTCTTTAATTCTTTGAATTTCTGAACTGGATTATATTTTTATTTGAATGTATTGGTCTACATTTAATTAATTTAAATTCTTTTTCAGAATCCAGTGAATGGGAGCGAATTCTCGACGTCATTTCCATTGAATCCATCGAACGTTTCCTTCGTTGGAAATTTGACAAAGGAAACGGATAAACTCACCAGTCCGGAAAGTAAAGGGATGTTGGAAAAATACAACTTAAATTCAAAATCGAGTGAACATTGAACAAATATCCTTTATCAAAAATGACATTTTCAGATTACTCTCATTCAATTTCAATCATTTAAATCCAATGTTCGACTAAAAATATTGACATTTAAAAATGAGTTCATTCTAGTCATCAAAAGAATATTATTTTAATAGTTTTACGTTAGATTCGTCGACTGTGTAAATATACAATGAATAATTTTTTTATTAAATACCTCTACGATTCAAAGTATCATTTTTTTTTTAAATGAGTGTTCTATTGAAATATAGAACGTCGTGTTGTATATGTACATGTATTTTATATAATTCTAAGGATTAGATTAAAAATCGACCGTTTATCAATATATCATTGTCGAAGCTTGACCAAAGTCTTTTTAGAAATTAAGTTATTGATAAAAGCAGCTGAGGTGCATCTCGAATGAAAAAGTGATCTTTTCCAACAAAATCGTATTTACAAATATCACTGTTATTTTAACTTTATTTATTTAATTATAATATCCTCGATGCGAGCCATAAGTTCGAAAATTGTTAAAAACTAGATATTTGAAGGAAAGTTTCAAAATAATTTTTAAAGAATTCAATTTGATTACAATTAGGAAAATTAATATACAAAATTGATGTATTAAACCTAAAAATTAAAAGTGCATGACTGAACAAGTGTGACGTATCAGATCGAATAAAAAATTGTATCTCGGCACTTGGGTGCTTATAAAAGTCAATGTGTATATAAGATAAGATTCATTTGCGTTAAATCTAATGAACCGATACATTCTATATTAAAAGTAACGGTATATATGAATATAAATGGAAAAGAAAACATTCTCTTTTAAAAACATAAATTTTTATCCAGCAAAATGCTTTAAACAAAGTGAAATCACTTATGTTATCATACCTATACGTCACACCAAACCCAAATATGTATTTTTTTCATCAATTTCTTAATTTATAATTCATTATTCAAGTTTTATTTCCATTCCTTTCTTGTGTAAGAATTTCATTCCTTTATAAAATCTTTAATTTCATTATCAACTCAAAGCTAATAAGTCTGTTTTTCTATAGTTAATATTTCTTCACATATATCCATCTTAAAAGTTAAATATGAATAATTAGATTAACTTTGCGAGATTTTTTAACTTTTCAACAATAATAATAATTGCAGAAAAAATGTAAAATTTAGGTTTTTTATATATTTTTATTAACAGAGATATTTTTTTAGTTTCGGTTATTTAATATAAATCTTTTAATGTTAATATCGTTAATGTATGAAAATTATAATTTAAAGAAGAAGATACGTACAAATCATGTATCGTCGAGAATTTTTCTGTATATCTGCGTCTATAACTCAATTTAAGAAAATGGGGGAATAAATGTCATACGTTACGTAAAATTTTTGCCTCTTATTTTTTCTAAGAAAATGCTATATTCATTTTTTTTCATTTTTTTATGATTAAAAGAGGAAGGGCAGGTTGTAATTGTTTTATGTAAAAAATTATTTAAAAAATATTTAGTGGTATAGGAATGAGGACAGAAATGAGTCATATTTAGCCTCTTAAGAGAATTCAGGTCCGCAAAGCTCCTTATTTTCCGTAACGTCTTCCGGTTCCGTTTCCGCTTCCTTTCAGTGTCGCACTTTTAATTAAAGCCCATTTGTCTTGCCAAGCGTCAAGCCCTGCAGCTTCCAGAACAGTAATTGATATGCCGACTCGCCTCACATCAAAATATCATAAAACAATTTTCATGGAATATTTATTTTCTCTTTTGTATTCACCTTGAATTCTTTCCAATTCACCTTCGATTCTTTCTAATTCACGAAATTAATCTAGACTTCCTTTCAATTTTTTTGAACGAGAATGATTTGCTTTACGCATTACGAATTAAACGTAAATTTAGTTTATTTTGAAATCTTATAATTTATGTTTTATTTTTTCTTTTCTATCCGGCATAATTAGAATTTTATTTTTAAAAATTACAATTTTATAGGAATAACAGTTACATAATATGAATTATAAAAAACTTAAGTCATTTTCAAAAATATTATATATATTGATAAAAAATGTTTCCTTATAATTTATTTGAAAATAACCGACTAATAGTTTATTTTAAATATTACTATAAATCTGTAAATTGCTTAATTTTTTATCGGTCGGGAATTTTCCAGTGCTTCCCCAAAAATTATTTTTTTTAGCTTTTCTTTATTGTAGTTTTAAAGGTCTCGATTATACTAAACTATTAACTTCACTGAATAGCCCGTTGCTGCTGAAACTACGGATAAGTATTCCTTATTAAATTAAGTATAAGAGTAATTTATAGGAAATAATGTTTTTATTTAGATAATAACTTGCATAATATTATTTTCATATTTAAATTACTTTTTCAATGGATCTGCTGATTAGAACTGCCTGCCGAGATATAATTTCTAATTGGAGGCTTTTTGATAACTTCGTTATTCTGATAGACGTATATATAATGAGTAAGGCGATTATAAACCAAATAAATCGGTTCATATCCAGTTGACACATAAGAATTGCCATTTCTCAATTTTATAAGACTTCCTCTTGGTAGTACATTAAATTTTATGGGAAGATGTTCTTCATTAGGTCCTAAAGGTGGAGTTTGTGAACTTAATTCTGTAAAAAGAAAATAGAGAATTTTTAATAATAAAATCAACCATTATCCAATGAATTTATTAGGTACTGATAAAATTTAGAACTTAACAAGAGAAAATTTAGTTTTTAAAATTTTACGTTCGCTATACGAAATACTTTTGATTAAAACTTCTAAAAAATTATATTACACTTACCAATGGAATGAAAGAAAACTGCAAATATAAGGAGCAGAGAAGCAAGAATGATCTTCATTTTTTCGACAACTGAAAAATTATTTTTGACTAGCTTCACGCAAACTAATTGATATAAATGTATTGAATACTTTTAATGCTTTATATACCATCGTCGAGTTACTATTTTTAGAATTAGACTTATTTTTCTTGGAGAAACGTAATAAATAATGTAAATAACAAAATTGTATAGCAAACTTTATGTTTGGTATAAGACTTCGTCAATAATAGAGAAAAATTTGTCATCAATAAATTTTTACTAAAAGCTGTTTCTATATTTTATACACATACAATATAACAGATAATATTCATCAAAATTGCCGAAATATCACTGTATATATTTCCTCAAGCGAAAAGTCACATTTTCTTCGAAAGCAAAAACAAGGTCATAACACTTTATAACAGATAAAAATTAACTACCAGTTCGGTCTCGAGTGTTTAACTTTACTTTATGATGAGTATTTGATGAGCACTTTACATATTACCTTTAATTTGAAAAGATTTTAAAAAATGAATTTTTCAAAATTAATAATAACAATAACTTTTTTTATACTTTTCAAGAAAATGTATTAATCTTACAGGACAATCGATTCGTCTCGACACAAGGAATCTTTATTTTCCTTACATTATCCTTGAATTATAATTTGGAATAAGTTTGCCAATTTATCAATTATCAATTTATCAATTTATCAATTCGCTTGAAATATATTTTAAAAAACCTATTTTTTGACTTTTTATATATATTGTCCATAAACCACGTGGACAGTTTTTCACCACTTTTTGACCCCCCCTCCTCCCATCGTGGACAGCATTCCATGTATAATTTTTTAAATATACATGAATCGTAGAATTTTGTCATACCCCCCCACCCCCCATAACCTGTCCACGTGGCTTATGGATGGCCCCATATGAGGACCCAGTGGGCAAAAAATTTAAAGAAGTTTTTAGAACGTCTTAAAAATGTCCTAAAAACGTCCTATGTCAGGCCAAGAAACGTCCGATGTTCCAAAGACGTTTTTAGGACGTTTTTAGGACGTTCTAACACACGGAAAAAAAAAGTTCTTTAAATTTTACAGAACTAGTTCTATAGTCGGGGATAGGAGCGAATCTCTGAACGAATTTAATAGATTTCATATAACTTTCAGTATTTAATGTAGAACAGTTCACGGATAACTCTACAAAAGTTCAATAAAATATATAGAGAAATTCATGAAAAAATGTTGAAAAGTTTCGTAGAAATTACATTTGAGATATTGAGAGTTTGTGATGAGACCATTATAAAGTCTACATACCTCAATTTAGTTAAATGTATAGAAAAGTTCTTGAAAAAGTGTTGAAAAGTCTCATAGAAATTCGATTTGAGTTACTGAGTATTTGTGAACTACTTGAATGAAAGATTTCTAAAACTGAATTCTAGAAAATGAGCTGCGTAGTCGTTACTTGCGCAGGTAGCGAAATTCTCCGCGTCCCTCGCCGCCTCAACCCCCTGGTTGTCTTTATGCATCTTTATGTTACTTTTTTAAATTTTTTGCCCACTAGGGAAGCAAAAGCAATAAGCAATAAGCCTCAACGTATGGACTAAGAATTTTAATTCTTCAGCTATTTTGAATGTTTGCATTGAATTTTGTTTCCTCAGAAATTATTAAAAAAAAATTTTTTTTAATCCAGTTTTAAAGGCCTCGATACTAAATTAAGCCCGTTGCTGCTAAAACTACGAATAGGTATTTTTATTAAATTAAGTACAAGAGTAATTTACAGGAAATAATGTTTTTATTTAAGTACATTAGGCATGCATAATATTATTTTCATGATTTAATTAATTTTCCCATGAATCTTTTAATATTGCCTGGGAATTTATTTTTCTTTGGAGGCACTTTGGTAACATTTTCATTATCATAAATATTAGGGTGATGATGAGCCAAATTAACCGGTTTATATCCTTCTGGTGTTGACATATAAGCATTGCCATTTTTCAATCTTATAATAGTTCCGACTGGTAGTTCTTCATAGTAAAAGTGGAGATGTTCTATATCAGAACTAAAAGTTGGAGGAACAGTCCGATTTTGTGAACTTAATTCTGTAAGATGAAAACAAAGAATTTTTAATAATAAAATCGATCATTATCCAATGAATTTATTATGTACTGATAACATTTATAAAGATTCTATACGTTTAAAAGAACCAAACAATTCGTTTTTGCTTTATAAAGTTTGCTTTTGTCTGTTTTACGTTGATAAGTAAGATTTTAAGTTTTTGGTTGATTGCAATAAAACAAAAATTATTTTTGAATAAAAGTGACTCAAATGTATAACAAAAATTCGTTTAATGGTAATTTACAATAAAATTATGAGAAAACAAAGCAAAAAAAGCAAACTTTATTAGTTACGTAAAAAAAATTAAAATATGATATTTAGAATTCAAACCCAAAATTCGTGTTTCAAGTTCGCAATACGAAATAATTTCCATTAAAACTGATAAAAAATTGTATTATATTTACCAATGGAATTAAGAAGAATCGCAAATACAAGGAGAAGAGAACCAAGAATGATCTTCATTTTTTTGATAATTGAAAAATTATTTTTGAATAGCTTCGCGCAAACTAATTGAGATAAATGTATGGAATATTTTTACTATACTAATAACGCATCGCCTATTAGATTTTAGAGTTATATTTATACCAAAGTTTTCTAGCAAATTTTCACCTTTACTTCAAAAGGGGCGTTTCAACGGAATTTTTCGAGGGTGGGGGGGCAAACAATATATAGATATATATATAAATGCATAACCCGTCCAAATTTCTTGCCCCCGGTCGCTACGCCTCTGAGTTATAAACATCGTCATAAGAAGTTAAGACCTTTAAATAATAAGTAAATATTTTAGTGGAAGTAACGCGACACGTGTCTTACTTTTACTGGCGTCAAAAGAAAAATTTTTAGAAAAAGTTATGAGTATTTGCATTTTGAAAACTGATAAACTGATAACTCATATTATCTATAAATTTTCAAAATATTTGTGTTAGGTTTTAAAATATCAGAATCAGAAAGAACTAGCTGTAAAGTTGTATCAACTTTTGTGCTCACTCAATGAGCACTTTGCTTCTTGTAAGCAAATATTATTTGTTTCCTCATAGAGGAAGCATAAAGAGAATTTAATATATTTATCTTATAGGTCATCTTATTAATCTTATAGGTCAATCGATTCATCTCGACGTAAGGAACCTTTATTTTCCTTACATCAGCTTCGAATTTTGAATATTATAGAAGTTATAGTT